>PVKS010024755.1:0-30688 GCA_004027875.1 Aplodontia rufa | reverse complement strand
GGAGGCTGGGCGGGCGGACGCGGCGGGGGAGGGCTCTGGGCAGGAAGGGGAGGGGGAGCGCGAGCGCGAGAAATGCAGAGGCTGCAGCGGCGGCGGCGGCGGCAGTAGCGGCAGCGGCGACGGCGGCGGCGGCAGCGCTCCAACTCGCTCCTCTTTCCGGGCTCCGCCGTCGAGCCGGGAGAGAGCCTCCGCCAGCGGCCAGGCACCCGGCCGGACGACACCAGCGACCAGGGCCCTTTGGTGGCACCGCGCTCACTCAGGGGCGGCACAGGCACCCAGAGCCGGTAAGGAGGCGCCTCCGGTGGCCCCGCCGCCACCATGGACTCGGGGGGCCTCAGTCCCCCCACAGCGCCCCGCCCCACCCCCGAAGTCCCCGGGTTCTTTCCCTGCAGCAGGCGGCGGGGGTGCAGGTTGGATTAGACAGCTGTAGGCGTGGAATCCCTCCATGAAGGCTCTGTCACACTTTGGGGATCTGGGGTGCTGGGGGCCCCTAGGTGGGAGGCCACTCGCGGGGTGGAGAGGACGAGGGGAGTGGCGAGGCTGATAATCCGAGTTGGGAGGGAGGGGGGCTAATTGGAGGAAGCTGCTGGAGAAGGAGGAAATGCTGAGTGCGAAAACCTTTAAGCGCACCGAGTCCCAAATATTCGGTTTGTGGGCAGAACCCAGAGCTTCTGTCCTCGGAACCGTTCGCAGGCGGGAGGGAAGAAAGCGCAGGGTGTGAGGGGCTCAGCAGCGAAAGATGGAGGGTAGGGGTGGGGTGGGGCGGGAGCGAGGGGAGAAGGGAGAAGGAAGGCGAGGAATTTGCTGGAATTGGAAGGAAGAGGGTGGGTTCTGGTTCGGCAAATGGGTTTCCTTGACCGGTGGGACTTCTGGATTTTGGACTGGGGTAGCCGAGGAACGCGAGGCTCACACGACAACGTGCATGCAGAAGCCCATCCAGAGCAGATCAAAGCCCCAGCCTCGTACGCGGCTGAATTGCCTTCCCATCAACCTGTGGGCTGCCTTGGAGCATTTTATTTTTTGAGCCTTCGGCTGGGAGAGCGAGCCTTACGCCTCCACCGCCGCCCCGGCCTTGGGGGTGTGAGCTTGAACCTGACAGCGCGCGGCCCTGACGGGTCTCAGCTGCAAAGCTGCGAAGGTTTGGGGTTTAGCAGTTTTTGCGTAAGGCTCTATCGCTGAAGCCTGACATCCAGTTCCCGCTCCCCCTCGCCAGAAAAATAAAAATTGCGGAACCCGCGGATCGGTTCGCGCACACACAATGCGTGGCTACGAACCGCAGTCTTTTCATGAATATTCATCGAACGCTTGGCTGGGCTCCTTATCTGCTTCCCCAGAGACATTTCCGCCTTGAAACGAACTCGGTGGACAGCTTTTGCCCGAGTAATTTTCACTCTGCTGAAATTAGCTTGGCGCACATGGGCGCATTTTTAGTACCTTGTGCAGGGTTGACACACCTCTGCCTTCGCCAAGGCCACTAGCACTTGCAAGGCGAGTTAAAACCAAACGCTGGCATGGAGGTGGTCTTCTGCTGTAGGGGTATGGATCATCGCCCCCGTCCCCCAGGGAATACAGCCCGGACTAACAGATCTTGGGTACTGCGGGCAAAATGAATGAATCGGGACTGTAATTACCTATTCCTTTGTCTTGGCCTCGCGCATGCGCCGGAGAGCAGGGTGTGGAGGGCCAGGCAGCCCCATCTGATCTCCGCATCATCCACCCACCCACTCTCCTCCGAAGCCTAGGAACAAAGGCGTTTGCCCTAAATGTTTCGTAAAACCCTGGGGCACAAATGACAAGGCTCCCCTCCGGTCGCGTGTGTGTGTGTGTGTGTGTGTGTGTGTGTGTGTGTGTGTGTGTGTGTGTATGTTTCCTCTTTCTCAGGCCAGCACTCCTACTTTGCTGTCTTACCGGATTTCAGTTGACCAGCCTTTATGGCGAGGGCGAATTGTGGATTAAATATTTTTTTTAAACGCACATTGCTATTTTACTTTATAGAACTGTCCGTTCTATTTCCTGTATCATTGCCCTACAGGGGTGGTGGCTTTCTTAATTTGCATCAATTAACGGTGCCTCTGACAGATCTTTGTTGCTGGTCATTTGACTAAGGGACATTGGTCTTGAACCAGCAGTGGGTGTTGCCCTTAGTAACACCACCTGGGAAAAATTAAGACATCTTGGCATTGATACAAACAAGATGGCCTACAGAAACCAGAGCGAGAAGATGGTTACCTTGTCAGGATCCTAACCCTTCTGTTTCTCTTGATTCCCACGTTATTGTTTCATTAAGAATTCCCAAACGCAAAACCAGCAGGGAAATGGAGAGGAAGAAGGCAGTTAGGGCTGCCCGCACTGAATAGGGTGAAGTTCTAAGTTCATGATGCTTCTTTTCAAAATTCTTATTTTTGCAAAATGTAACAGAAGCCATGGTGGCTGATTTTCTTTCAAATGCTGTATTTTCCAGGTTATGACCCTTCAGATCTCCCCTTGGGCTAGTTTGTTTTTACCCACCTAAAGATGACATTGTATATATGAAATTGAAGCTAAATATATTTCTATAATGGAAGGCTATGTGTAAAAGAATTTCATGCTGAAGTGTTCTCAGTATATCCTAGTGCAATATAACACGTGGTGTAAAATGGAAGTCATCTCTTTTGTCCCCTTTAATAAAAACTTGAATAATAGCAGAGCCTATAGCCTGGCAAATTCCCTCTCTGCTGCTTTGCACTGAGTGGTTGATTGTGGCTTAGAGGGTTATAGATGTTTTATTTTTTTTTCTTTTCTATTAGGTAGTGTTTTGGGGGGAGGAGTGTGTTGGAAAACAGACTAAATATAATAGCTAATATATACAAGAACAACCTGAATTCAGAGTTTCAGGTTTTTAAACAAGATAATTTTAATATTAGCAATTATCAGTTACCTTATTTCTACCTTTTTTTTTTTTTTGCCAGTTTTAGTAGGTGGAGGAAGGGAACTGGCTGAGTCTTTTGATAAAATGAACCAACAGGGACTGCATGGTGTAGCTTTTCTGTTCTCTAACTGATCCTCAGGCCATCATTGTCATATGCAGAAGGGACCCTTTCTTTTCCCCACCCACATCACCCTAATTTAAATGTTCAGTGGAAGAGCCCTAGAAATTTAGGCTCAAGATCTCTTTAGGGTTTTTTTTCCTCCCCAATTTCACATTAGAACAATTTCAAGTCATTTTCTTTCCATGGTTAAAATAACTTCAATATGATACCAGGGAAGAACTTACCTTTGTGGGAGATTTGATCACTGTAAAATGGATATCTGTGTTGTTCATAGTAGTTTTATGAAATATTTCAACATTTAGAACCTTTTCTGTTTTTTTTTTTTTAAGGGGACAGTGAGAGAGAGAGAGAGAGAGAAAGAGAGAAACAATTTTTATTTAGTTTTTCATGTGACTTTCATTCCTTGGACACTTTGTTGTATACATGGTGCTGGGGTTTGAACTCGAGCACTTGTGCATGCCAGGCAAGTGCTGTAACTGCCAAGCCACCACTCCAGCCCTAGAACCATTTTAAAAGCAGTTAAAGTACCATGTATGTGCACATGTGAATTTACATGCATAGGTGTATATATACACTTCTGGATATATACAGACTATAAAAATCTTATTAATGATATGATGCTAACCTAGTTGGTGTAAAATGTACTTTTAGAGTATTTTTATATTGGTTTTTATAAAATAATCAGTTTCTATCTTTCTAGGTATATGCTTAAAAGGGAAAGCCTGGCTAGTCTACTAATATCCTCACTTTTAATTTCTCCCAATATATTCCTAAAATAAATGGTTGCATTGAGCCTCTGAAGCTAAGTTATTCATTTAGAGGCTTCAAAACTCACATTAAACAGTACTAAACTTTGTAAGCTGGAGCAAACAATGCTTTATAAATAAAGGATTTATAAACATTTTTTTCTAATTTTTGTAATCTTTTGTAAAATAGCATTTTTCAAGTATGTTCAGAAAAGACTTGTGAACTATTCTAAAGCAAATAGCTCTCCTGTCTGATTCTGCTGAAAGAAGTGCTTCACTTTGGGCCTTTCTCTGATCTCATTCTGACCTCTTCATTTCACACCATCTTTGTCTTCCTGATGATTATCTTAGCTGATGAACTGGAATTCAGGTAACTGCCAGGGAAAACCCTGAAATAGGGACAAGTTGAATGGTCCCCAGAACGGGTGCAGAATCTTTGTCATTTTTTCAAGTTTTCTAAACTCATTCCTTTCCAAAGTTTCTCATAACCTGATGAACTGAGCTTTACTGTTTGAAATGCCATGAAATTGCAAATAAAAATTTCCCCCACATTTAAAAAAATTTTTAAAATTTTGATTGTTACATTATAGTTGACCATTCTGATGGGATTTATTGTTGCATATTTGTACGTCATACAGTGCACAGCATAAAATAAAATTTGGCCAACATCATTCCTCAGCGTTTCCCCCCTCCCTCCTACCTCCCATCGCGGGGTCTCTTTCCTTTACTTATCTCACAAGATCCACTCCCATCTTTCCCTTTTTCCTTTCTAGCTTTCACATATGAGAGGTAGCATACTACCCTTAACATTCAGAGTTTGACCTATTTTGCTTAACATAATGGCCTCTAGTTCCATTTATTTTCCTGCAAATGACATAATTTTAGTTTTCTTTTTGGTTTAATAAAATTCTTTTTGGTTTAATGTGTATATACCACATTTTCTTTATCCATTCAACCTCTGGTGGACACCTAGGCTGGTGCCCTAGTTTGGCTATTGTGAGTTGTGCTGCTGTGAACATGGTGTGCATGTAGTAGGGTGATTTTAAGTCTTCAGGATGAATACTGAGGAGTGGTATGGCTGAGTCATATGGTGGTTCCATGCCTAGTCTTTTGAGGAACCTCCATACTGATTTCCGTAGCGGTTATACTAATTTACAGTCCCACCAAGAGTGCAAAAGTGTTCCTTTTTCTCCATATCCTCTCCAGCATTTATTGTTTGTGTCCTTGGTGACTACCATTCTGACTGGTAAAAAAATGAAATCTCATTGTTGCTTTGATTCTCATTTCCCTCATTGCTAATGATGTGGAACATGTTTTCAGATATTTGTTGACCATTTGTATTTCTTCTTTGGAAAAGCATCTATTTACTTTGCCCAATTATTAATTGTGTTATCTAATTTTTTTTTTAGTATGAAGTTTGCAAATAGAATTTTTTGAAGGCTAAACTACTCTCTGGGCATCTGAAAGGTTCCCAGTACCCTAACTTCCGTCCTCCTGTGGATACATATCTGAAATTCTCTGAGGTGCAGTGTGGAGGTTTGCCCAGGAGTAGACGGCCATGGTGTCAGGATGGCCACCCTCCTTGAATTTCCCAGGCTGCTATGTAACTCAAGAGGTGGCATTTAAGGTCTTTTGAGAAAATATGGGGGTAGTCTTAAACCACAGCCATTCCCAGCCTGCCGGAGGAAGGTTTTCGTTACATGCCTTTCCCTCTGTAGCTATTAAGACAGACAGGTAAGTGTCACGTGAGGAAATTGTCTGTAACCTTCTCAAGAGTAAAGATAACCACACAGAGGCTCATTTTCACCAGGATGGAGTTAAATTTTAATTCTGGGGAGACAAGTCAGATTACAGCAGCATTCTCCTTTTCCCTCTGGAAGTTAGCAGTGGAATGAAATGGGAGGCCAGGAGAGTCAAATTGTATATTTTTCTTCTTCTGCAACCTAAGGATTAAATGCAAATGCAGGGAACCAAAGCCATCAGGGCCCAGAGGTTGTGACTGAGCAGATTGGAAGTCTAGGAATACATTCCTGAAAGCTTTGGAGACTTAGAAATAGAAACCATCTGTAGGCACAACAGGGGTCCAGGACATAAGGAAACTCTTCTAGATAACATAGGAAAAAATCGTGCTCAGCGGAGAGGGAAGGCAAAGCCCTTACGCAATACTTTTTTCTTATCACTTGAACATTTTATGAACTTTTCAATTTTTGAAAATTTATTTTGGATATGGGAAGAAGAACTGGGTTTCCATGGCTCATTTTTTTGAATTTTTCTTTGAAATATATATTTCAGCAATTGTGCAGGGAGCATGACATTTACAAACCAACTCATAGGGTTAAGTGTGGTTAGGGATGGACTTTGGGCCAAATGCACCCTGGTTAGTATCCTCTGTCAGCCATGTTCTTGCTATGTGACTTTTGGCAAATTGCTTCGGTTCTCTGTGCCTCAGTCCTCATTAAAATGAGATTGTAATATAGTGTTACATAAGGATTATGTGGAATTGTCAAGCAGTTAGGGTAATGCCTTATGCATAGTCAATGCATCTTCGTAATCCATGTTCATCCTAAAATGGGAAGAACACGTGTTTCCCTGACTTCATCCTCTCATTTCTGTAGTTATGCACATGCTTGCTTCAAAGGGATCATTATTGCAAGATAGGCCAGTGCTGGTGCCTTGGATAGTTGTTGGAAGGACATAGAAGTCAGTGGTTTAGAAAGATCCCCCAGGCACAGCTGTGATACCTTGAAAAATGTGGGCAGGACACTTTTACTGTTTCCAAAGTAGGTAGAAGTCAGACAACCTCAGCCTACATAGTGAATTGGTATTTTTGAAATGAAAATGTTGGGGGTAATGATGGTGGTGACGGTGGTGATGTTGTGAAAGGCCCTGGAACTGCAGAGACCTTCCGAGGCTGTTTTGCCATGTTGAGACCTGGACTCAACTTGAACAGCTGTATGACCTTGGCTGTAAACATAACTCACTCAGATTCCTAAAATGCTTAGCTTTGTCATCCTGAGCCAAGGTGCGTTAGTGAGCATGGAGAGAAGTCATCTGGTCACTTGTACTGTGATTGACAAACCAACCTAGATATGAACAATTCTGCATTATGTGTTATCAGTGACAATCCCACTAACCCCTGGTTCCTCACATGGCTCATGCAGTGCACCTATTTCACTTCCCCACGTTGTACCACCTCCACACCAGGAAAAGCGGAAACCTGCATTAGGCAGGGTTGTAAAGATGTTGCTACCATTTGACAAATCTGTGGAAGCAGTTATCCTCGTGGAGATCTTGGACTCAGGGCCTCTTAAAATCATGAAGGAAGTTCTTTGAAATTTCAGATATTTGGGGTAGATCAGTCCTGGAACTGATCTTAACATTTCAGGCATTGAATTCTGGGGCATATCCAGATGGTTTATTTCTGCTCCTAAGCAAATGTAAAATCATTCTAATCGTAGGTAAGTGATTTTTAATAATTGCTTTAAGCAAAGTAGGGTTTTGAATCTTACAGATTCAGAAGGGTAGTTATGGTTACTTTGTCGTGTTCATCAAAGGGAGAGAGACTTTGATATAGTGGTTCTTCATAAAAGCTTCTTTGACGACTTTTTTTTTTAGCTTGGAAAAATTGAAGGGTAAAAATGGACACGTGTTGTTTATTGCATGCATGATAACACACTCTAATTGAATTTTACTATCCTCAAAAATTGTAAGATGCATTTTACCTTTGAATAAATGAAAAATAGAGAGTTAATAATGCACCTAAGATCCCAAAGCTAATAGAAACTGGTGGGACTTGAATCAGGTCTGATGGCTTTAGCCCTGTTCCATTCAGCAACCCCTGGTACTGCCCATAAGCCTCACATGTTATCTAATGTACCCTGGGCTCTTAGGATAAAATAAGCTTCCTCTTAAGACATCAACACCTTCAGTGTGCATCCAGATGGAGCTGTAGTAAGGGTACAATTTTGATATCCAAGCAGTAAGTATATTAAATAC
Source organism: Aplodontia rufa (assembly GCA_004027875.1). Lineage (NCBI taxonomy): Eukaryota > Metazoa > Chordata > Mammalia > Rodentia > Aplodontiidae > Aplodontia > Aplodontia rufa. Next base: position 22,917 of record PVKS010024755.1, on the reverse strand, counting down.
CTCTGGTGCTTTTTGTCATGCTGGGCAGTCCCTCACACTCTCGAGGATGGTGTTTGCTCTTGTTAAGGACTGTAACTGAAGGGCCCCTTCTCTCACCTCCTCACACCTCACTTTGGGTGGCAGTCACATTCCAAATGCCCCATCTTTGAGTCTGCTCTTGAGATACAAATCCATGCACTCCACCTGTTTCCAGCTGTGTATTCAGGGTTGCCAGGCTAGAAATAAAACCAAGTCCTGATTTTATTAACCCATTTTCCTTCTGCCTGTATGTGGGGTTCATTTATAGAAAGTCTGTGGCTGCTTTTAACCACCATCCCAGCCTCAGCCCTTTGGAAATTCTTATGGCCTAGGAGCAGAAGGTTTGCTAGCTCAGGACTTATCTCCTAGACCAACAGGGACTCCTAGACCAACAGGGACTTCAGAGAAATGAGTGACTGGCACAGGCTCCCAGGAGCTGGTTAGTGACCCAGGGGAACCCTAGGTTATTTCCTAATAAAGCCAGGTTCCTGCCATCCCTCCCTGCTGAGGGAGGGTGGGTAGGCAAAGGGGGAGAAACAGTGTCAAATTGAACTCTTACTCACTGCCTGCAACTTGAAAAACAACCAAAAAGAAAACAAAAAACCCTACCATCTTTTGCCCTGTTACCATTTTTTAAAATCCGGTCCTGATTCTGTATCGCTCTCATTGTGTTCCTTGTAGGGGTCTCTTCTGTCCTTTACTATATCACAATACCCCCATAGGGAACTTTTGAAACTGCCTACTTAAATTTCCTCCTCCACCCTCATCTGTCTCCCTCAATTTTCCTGTCTCTGCTTCTTGCATTGTGTGCATGTGATTTCCTTCGCATTCTAAAGAATATATTGTATTGCTGTCATTCATTGTTTTCCTCCTAAAACGAACAGGGGGTGTGGTGTTTGGGGAGCCGGTTGATTTTAGGCTAATTTGTAGAATGAGTAGGACAGCCGAGCCACCTGCCCTGAAAGAGCTCAGGAGCCTCAGAACCTCCAGGAAATATCGAATGTGCTCATCATTGGCATAGGTGGTGGGTGGCGAAAACATGCTCATTACTAGTGCTCTCTGGCTTATTGGTTTGGGAACTGCATAAAACAGATTTAATCTTTTTTTCTTTAATTCTAAAGGAATTACTGTATCATTTACAGTAACTGGACTGGTTTTGATATTTAAGAGTTGCAAGGTTCTGAAGTAGCCCTTAAAATATGGAAGTTAAATACTTTAGTCGTGAAAACAATTTATAGGGCTCAATATTGGAATGCTTGAGACTGCTATTAGTGAGTTAAACTGCTTACGTGCGTTAGGATTTGGATAAACTGGTAAGTTTAGTGTTAGATGACACACTTTTTTTTCTTTTTAGAGAACGAAGGACAATGCGGGGGGGAGAATCAATTTTATTTCATTTTTCGTGTGGCTTTTGTTGCTCCAACAACTTTGTTGTTTATGGGGTGCTGGAGTTTGAACCTGTGTACTCATGCATGCCAGGCAAGTGCTGTAACTGCTGAGCCACTGCTCCAGCCAAGAGCTGAGAAACTTTTAATTTCACATTTAAAACAATCTACTTAAAAGTTTCAATAAGTGGAGCTTTGAGGAATTTATGTTTTTCCAGAGAAACCTGGAATAAATGACTGCAGTTTTCATAAGACTCTGTTTTTTTTTTTCTTCCCTTGAACACAGGGCTTTGTACATGCTAGGCTAGCGCTCTAACACTGGTCTACTTCCCCAGCTCCCAATTAAAAAGGTTTTATTTTGAGGGTCATTCTGAGTTTCCCAGGCTGGCCTCTTGTGACCCTCCTGCCTCAGCCTTCCAGGTTGCTGGGATTACAGGTGTGTACCACTGTGCCCAGCTTTCTAAGGCATTTAACCATTATTTATGCAGATTCAGAAATGGATTTATTTCTTAAAAAAAAAACTCAAGAAGCCATTTTTTAAGTCAGTGAAGAAATAGATATACAAGAAAAGTTTCTCATGGTTGAACTTTATCAACTACTAATTTCCTGGATTGCTCTACAAAGTGATTTTGAAAAGACCCACATCATTTTCCAGTTGATAAGCCATTCAAAACACCATTGCCACACAGACCAGTGCAAGAGCCAAGTTAAATAGTAGCAAGATCTAGTTAGGGTGAAAGAGTGTATCAAAGTGGAAAACAGTGACCATCTTCTACCAGTGGGAACTATGGATACAGACAACAAAGTCTCCAGTTGTCTTCCCTTTCCAGAGATCTGTCCAGATTTCTCTGAGCTCTCCATGGAGACCCGTGGGGGCTGGAGGAAGATTTGTTATCTCTGACCTTTACAGGTGTTCTCAGCTGTTTCAATAGAGGAATCAGTATCTGTGTTCTGCATTGGCCATAAGCTTATGAAAGATCATTGGAAAAGGAAAATATGGAAAATCCTTGTTTCACAGGTAGGCAGGTCTGAGACAATTCCCACATCCTTTATCTTGCAGTTCATGGGAAAGATGAGGTTGAATGACTGCTTGGGTGTTTACTAAAAACATTAATATGATCAAAAAGTAAGGCAACCTGGAACCTTCTTTGAATGACTCCTTTTACTAAGGGGGAAGAGAAGAATCTCAATTAAGGACCTGAAGTGACAGTGGCTCCTGGGGCTTCTCATGGTCACCAACCTCAAGTAAACAGTGAATGTTGCACAAGAGGTTTATTGTGGCACCAGGGTTTCCTCAGTGGCCCTGGGGATCTTTTTTTGATGCTTGGATTTCTCCGGGCTCACCCACCTGGATTTCACAAATTTGGTCTCAGAATTTGCAGTGTTTGATTTTCCTGCACGTGGTTACAGGTATTTCCACCCACTGTCCTCCAGCGCTTGTTAGGACACGATTGACAGGGGTCTCCCAGGTGCGGGTTCCTTTTTGTGACCCACAGCTCAATGCTCACTCTTTTCCTTCAGCTGATCCAGTTTGACTGATGAGAAGTTTCATGGCAGGTTTGGGTATCCTTTCTTTGGTGCAAGAGGCCAAAACAGAAAAAGAAATCATTAATAGTACACTACATTCACCTCTGCCTTTCTGTTCTAGCTGGTTTTGTTTCTGCCATCCAGAAAGCTTGGCTTTGGTTTCATCTGAACTAAGGTCCCGAATGTGCAGGGGTCCAATAGAACTACACCTACCACCAGGCAGGCAGCAGTAGCTACACCTGGAAGGCTAACAATCATTTCTCTAAGGTAAGAGTTTTAGCTTTAGATGAGATACACTCTTAAAGGGAAAGGAATCCTGTTAATTTTTCGAAGATAGGATGTTTAGCTTATAGTAATTCTAAAAGCAGAAAATTTAGCAAAAAGATAATTTAAGAAAAAAGCAAATATAAAAGTCTACAGGTTTTATATCTCCCACGTCTCCTCCAAACCACAGTCATTAGTCCTTGCTTAAAAAATCCCTTTGTTGCCCTTTAAACTTAAGGCTGTCAATAGCAACACATTCTTTGACCATATCCTTGTTTCCAGCAGTGAGAGCTACCATGGGGGAGGAAGTGATGGGGATAGGGGGAGCAGCCCGTGATTAGCACAAATGTACTCATGTGACCCCTGCAGCTTTCGTTTTTTCTAGACCAGGAGCTAGGACTTGGCGGCTTTCATTCCTGTATTGATCCCCCTCGGCTAGGCATACTACCAAAAGAGGATCCTTTGTCATTTATTAAAGCTCACCAAGAATCTCAGATAAAGGGCAAAGAAGTCCATGGTGATGCAGTACTTCAAAAAATGTTAACTGCTGTTTCTGAGAGGAGTGAAGAAAACTAAAATCAGTTTTGAGTTGGGTGTGATTTCTGTTAGAAGAGGGTGAGAACTGGAGGAAGTATATCTTAAATAAAAAAATCCCCTAAGGGTATCAAGTTGGTTGTTAATATTAGCAGCGCGCAGCAAAGCAAACCAGCAAGCCCTGACATGTTAGCGGCTGTTTGCACAGTTTACCTGGTGGAGAAACACCCAGCAGACAGGACCCGAGTGTTAGTGTGCTAACGTGCACTGTGCTCAGAGTGAGGCTTCCTTGCCTGAGATGCACGCCCATTCATCAGATTCTGACCCGTTGCAGACTTGAGAGAGGAAGAAGCATTTGCAGTTGCATTTCTTGTTAAATATTGATGTGGGTAAAACCCTTCTGAAAAGGAGGAAATGCCTATCCTCGAGGGAAGTTTCAGCAGGGTGGTTTTGCAGCAGTGTCCTTTCATGGGGAGAGGGGAAAGCCTGCTTTCTACTCCTGGGAGTGTCTGGATTCCCCTCCTGTGGGTAGGATTTCTGATCACTACAACATAGGAAGCAAATGCACATTGTTGTAGGCCAGTGCCTTCTGAGTGCCACAGCATGGAGGTGGAAGGGAAGGGCCGGAGAGGGTGGGAGGGTACATGTGCAGGAGTAGAAGGAGTGGAGGCCTTTTTTGGGTACTAGAGATTGAACCCAGGGTGCTTATTCACCAAGCCACATCTGCAACGCTTTTTATTTTTTATTTTGAGACAAGGTCTTGCTAAGTTGCTGAGGCTGGTTTTGAACTTGAAACCTTCCTGCCTCAGCCTCCCGAGTCACTGGGATTATAGTTGTGTGCCACAATGCCTGCCTGGAGGCTTTATTTCTGTGTCAGTCTGCTTGTGCTGCCGTCAGGAAATGTTACCATTTTGATTAAGCAACAGAAATTTGTTTCTGTTTTGGGGACTAGAAGTCCAAGATGAAGGCGTTCGCAGGGTTTGTTTCTCCTGAGGCCTCTCCCCTTGGTTGCAGATAGTTATTTTGTCACTGTGTCCTCTCATGGTCTTCTCTCTGTGTCCTATCTCCTATTTCTATAAGGACACCAGTCAGGTTGGCTTAGGGGCCTTCCTAAAAGTCTCTGTAAATTTCATCACCTCTTTAAAGGGCCTATCTCCAAATACAATCTGGGCTGCTGGGGGTTAGGGCTTCAACGTGAATGTTAGGGGTACACGATTCAGTCTATGACAATGGCTGTTCCGTATTAGAAAAGAGGTTTACAGAGCAGAACATTCAAAGCTCTCTGCCTCAGGAAGAAGGGGGTGGAACAGTTAGATGGACAACCTCATGAACCCCTGCTAGGCAAGCTCAAGGGTTCCCACCAACACATGAGATGCAGAGAGGTGGATTTCTCCAGGATGCGTTTCACTAGCCAGGGGAGAGCCAGTTTCGGTGACTTCGTCTTCCCAGAGAATGGCATAGGGTACCCTCCCAGTGCTGTGCTCAGGAGGGACATGGGGTTCATGGAAGAGGCCTCTGAGTCCTCAGCCAGTGGCCATTATGTTATGATGCTTTCCTTCTGTCTGAGACTGAGTAAAGAGAGAGAGGGAGAGTGGCTGACTGCGTGCATGTGCACTTACGCAGAGTGCAAAGATGTAGCTAGTCTCAGGTTTTCTAAATTAGAAGGGAATTATTCTGGGGAAGCTACTTTTAAAATCACCCACAGTAGTGGAAATGTCAGGGAGCCCTTGTCATTCTAGACAGCAGAGACGGCCTGATGTGTAGACCAGTTTAGCCCCTATTCCAGCATCTCTGCTTGTAGGTTTGGAGTCACCAGACAGACTTTGATTTATTTATTTTTTAACTAAGGGACAAGTTTTATTGGGTGAAGACCTGAGATTGAAGACATTGGAAGAGAGGGGTCTAACAAAAGCAGGTGTTGGAAGAGAGGGATTTTGATGGGAGGCTGATGCGGTAGGACACTGTGGTGGGGAAAGTCATTGCTAGGAATCACACGAAATCCTTGGTGACTACAAAAATCAAGACGAATGAATTTTGGGGCCTTTCCCAGCAGCAAAACAAGTAGTGATACTTAAAGGGGTTCTTTTGAGGGGCATTCTGAACAGATGTGGAAGTGAGCATGTTACATGTAACAACGGTGAGAAGCTTTTTTTTTTTTTTAAACAAGGTTTTATTTATTTATTTTTCATTGTATTTTTACGTATTCAAGGGGGCTGTTGTTACACTTCCGTACATGCACACATTGTAGATTCCCCTTTTATTCTCCCCTCCCCCAATTCCTCCTGACCCCTAAATTATAATACTACCAGTTCAATTGGTGACTGGTGTTTGGTGGGTCTGTTGTCTAAATGTATTGTCATCTCATTCTTTCTTATATCATACGCTAGCTTTCATATTTGCAAGAAAGCAGTTTGCCTTTGAGTTTCACTCAGCATGATTTTCTCCATCTCCATCCGTTTACTAGCAAAGGCCAAGATTTCATTTTTTTTTTTAAATGGCTGAGTAGAATTCCATGTTAATCATTTTCCCAGCACCATTTGTTGAAAAGGCTATTTATTTTCCAGGTTATATTTTGCCACTTTTGTCAAATAAAAGATGGCTATAGATTTGTGGTTTTGTGTGTCTTCTAATCTATTCCCTTCATCTTCATGTCTATTTTGGTACTGATACCATGCTGTTTTTGTGACTACAGCTCTATGATATAGTTTTGGATCTGGTATTGTGATGCCCCTTGCTTTGCCTTTTTTGCTAAGTATTGGTTTGGCTATTCTGGGTCTCTTATTCTTCCAAATAATTCTAAGAATTGATTTTTCTGTATCTGTGATGAATGCCATTGGCATCTTGATGGGGATTGCATTGAATCCGTATAGCACTTTTGGCTATTAATTCTGCCTATCAAAGAACATGGATGTCTTTCCATCTTCTCAGATTGTCTTCTGTTTCTTTCTTCAAAGTTCTATAATTTCCCTGGTAGAGGTATTTTGCTTCCCTGGTTAGATTAATTCCCAAGTGTTTTATTTTTGTTTTTTTTTTTTTTTTTGAGGTTATTGTGAATGGGATGGTTTTCCTAATTTGGCCAAGTCACTGTTGGAGTATAGAAAAGCTATTGATTTATGGATGTTGATGTTATAACCTGCTACTTTGTCAAATTCATCAATAAGTTCTAGCAACTGACCAAGTGGGTTTCATTCCAGGGATGCAGGGATGGTTCCAGATATACAAATCAATGAATGTGATCCATCACTTAAACAGAAGCAAGGACAAAAATCACATGATCATTACAGAAAAGGCCTTCAACAAAAATCCAACACCCATTCATGTTTCAAACACTGGAGAAACTAGGGATTAAAGGATCTTACATTGTAAAGGCCATTTGTGACAAACCCATAACCAGCAGTATACTAAATGGAGAAAAATTGAAACCATTCCCACTAAACTCAGGAACAAGACAAAACCGTCCATTCTCACCAGTCATATACAATATAGTTCTTGGAACGCTAGCCAGAGCAATCAGGTAAGAGAAGGAAATCAAAGGGATATGAACAGGTAAAGAAGAAGTCAAACTATCTCTGTTTGCTGATGAGAGGCTCTTTTTTAAAATTTTTTTTAAAGAATCAGTTTTATTTAGTTTTCATATGGCCATTATTGCTCTGATACTTCATTGTGTACATGGTGCTGGGATTCGAACCCGTGTCCTCGCGCATGCAAGGCAAGGGCCATAACCACTGAGCCACCGCTCCAGCCCTGAGAGGCTCTTTTTTAAAGAGCAGTTTACAACTTTTGGGATTGCCTTTTCAAGTAATTCAGTCATTGGTTTCCTGTTTCAGGTTTCGGGTCACATCATGCTGCATTAACTAAGACAACATGAACACGACCTCATTAATCCACAGGGAGATTGAATATGACAATTTAATTTTACTAACTAGATAAACACATCCCAAGTTCCCAAATAATTGAAAGTTGATGCTCTTTAATATCTTTTATTAATTTTTCCACTGATGAGTCATCTTCTGCTTAAAACATGAATGTGAGATACTTTAGAATTTCAAATTTAAACTCTTTAATTTATTTAATGTCTATTCGCAACCCATTGTCATGAGTTTTCTTCAAGTCCACTCTTTTTGCATGAACTCTGTTCCATTCAACCAGAAGGCTGGCGTGTCTGTGCCCTGTCCCTGAAGCCCGTCCTGGGATCAAAGTTCTGTCATTTCTCACATTGCTTAAGCCGTGAAGTGAATCTAGTTTAAAGTGAGACCCATCCTTCTCTTAGTAACTACCCTGCTAGTCTTGTAAATCCTAGCATGACATTTCCCCACCTAAAACTTTCCATCCCAACTCTCTCTTACTCCACGGATATGATTCAAGATCCTCTGCTGGTCTGCAAGTTCCTGTGTGTCTGTCTTCTGTTTTCCTCTGCAGCGCACTTTCATCCTCTCCCTCCCCACCCTCTCTGGCACAGCAGCCCTCTGGCTGCCGAAGTCGTATCCACTCTCCACACCATTCCTACTCTTTCTTTTGCCTGGATATTCATTTCCCCACAGAGCCACTCCTATTAAATGCCACATTCATGGCGATCCCCACACCTCCTAGCAGTGGGCATCTTGGCCCAGCACTCACCAAAACTGATGTGGTTATTCAATGTCTGTGCCCCTGTAGATGGGAGCACCCAGGAGGCAGGGCTGTGACAGCCTTATTGGCTCCTAACTGTGCCCTATAACAGTTTCCAAGATACTGAGCCCTCCATATTTTTTTGGAGTTCTTATCTTCAGGAGGGCACTAATCTCCTGAAAGTCACCTTTGGCAGCTGAAATGACTTCTGTATGGGGACAATAAATTTCACCTCATCAGTTGTGCTTACTATGAAGATGAATAGCTGATGAACTCCAATTAGTGTAATTATTCTGTTTCCAGGCAGTAACCTCAGTAGTAATTGTCCTAAAGCTCTGCGACATTACAAGTAATTAGTCCTGATGGCTCATGCATCTCAGCCCCCTCCCAAGGTAGAGTCTCAAATGGAGAATAAAATTGTGTGTTATTTGTGGGAAACAAATAATCTCACATTGTGAGGACTTATTGAAAAATACAGCGCAGTTAGTGAAGGCTGGGCAGACTCATCTGCTCTTCCAGATCACTGAATGCCATTGGTCAGTTTTGGGTCAGTCACTGTTGAGCAACTCCATCGATTGGATTGAGCCCTAAGTCTGCTGTATCATCATCTTCAGTTGTCAGGTTCCTAGCCCCGAACCTGTTTCCAACAAAGGGCTGAATGCATGGAAGGGCACATTCCATGGACATGTGACACTATGCTCTACAATTAAGGACTGTTTCAGAATGTTGTCCTTGGCTGTGTTTTCACACCCTGGAATGAACTTGTAACGGACCTTTAGCAAAGATATATGTATATGTACATCTATGTATGCGTGCATATGTATATATATATTTTTTTTAGCAGAGAGAAGTGCAGTTAAGACATTAGACATTTGCAGTTTACTTCCTTTCCTTTCTGATTCTGAAAACACCCTTGATGGTCAGTATTTATTTTTTAGTGTGTTATTCCTAACTGTCACTGACATCCTCCTCCTTCCTGAGCCCCTCCCCCTAACATGCCCTGGGTCACGTGGTGGACAGATCCAAAGGAGCTTGCCTTAGGAAAGGGAGCCACAGCATGGGTCCTCTGCTTGATAGGGTCAAGTCAGCTGATTTAAGTTGGGTGGTAGAATAGAAAAACACAGTCGAGGTAACGGGACAGGTAGCTCTTTGCAATTAATTTCTCTCCTGAGCACTGTTTAGAGATCCCAGGTCACCATTGTGTCTCCTGATTTCTCACGTTCTGAAGTTTAGGTGGCACTGGGAATCTTGGCCTCAGGTTGTAGATTGCATACTTGGGATGTGTGAGTAGCTGGTATCCATGGGCAAACAGCAGGTTACAACAGATGACTAGGCGACTGCGCTTTTACATCTGTATTTCCAAGCAGATGATCTTTTCCTTCTCACTTCCAATGTGACTTTTTAACTTCCAATGTGACTTACTAGTGATGGTGATGATGCCATTTTGCTTTAGAATTTGGGAATACAAGCAGGAAAGTCTGTGTGGCTGCAATAAAGAAGCTCATGACATGATTAGCATAGACGCTCAGGTTCTGTTCTTTCCTATCTCCAGGGAGCACTGTGGTTGGGCCTCAGTCTTTGTGTGCAGTTGTGTGCATCGGTGATGTGAAGTTTATGTTATTGGGTTGGATGAGCATGATGAAATTTTAGCATTTGAAGCTGTAATTATAGAATGTATTTTTCACATAGTTAAGTATTGCTTTTGTGATGAAGTCATTCTTTTTTTAATTTAATTTTATTTTTTGCTGGGGATGGGATACTGAGGATTGGGCCCAGAGCCTATGGATCACTGAACTACATCCCCAGCCCTTTTTATTTTGAGCAAGTGTCTTGCTAACTTTCTGAGGCTGGCCTTAAAATTGTGATCCTCCTATCTCAGACTCCCGAGCCTTTGGGATTACAGGTGTGCACCATCATGCCCAGCTGAATTTATTCTTTGTTGAAAAATCGGTGGCATTTGGAAGCATATTTCTAGACTTAGCTTTTTAAAAAAGGTTCAAATGGCTCCACAATCCTCTCTCTATGCACATGTTGAAAATTTATTTTTCTGCCCAGAAATGAGCAACCGATGTGAAGTTTTTCTATTTTGTTAAATGTGACCTGGGAAAGTGCAAACCACATTAAAATATTGCAGAATTAATATTTATTCATTGATAGAGATGGGAGACTCAAGGACCTATTATCTTCCTTTAAGGAGATTATAGTTGGTGAAGGTAAACATGTAAACCAGTAATTACGTTGACATAAGTATTGGTCTGTAGATCCGTGGGACAGAGACAGTGACCTGCAGATAGTCATTAAATTAACTTCTCGGATCAATCATTACCTCCACTTTCCTCCTGTTGCGCTGTGTTCCATAGATGCCTTTTGCCTGATGAAGCCATGTGAGATCTCCCAAGTTCAATCTACTATTATTTAAAGAGTTTTTGCGTAAATACACTTTGAAGAATATGGGGGAATTCAGGATCGATTATATTTAGTTCAAAGATCTTAATTACTACATAGAAAATATGTTTAAGTATCAAAACCCAAGTACTTTGGGATAAGAAATCGATGGAAAGGCTTGTTGTCACGCACAGTGAGAATGTCTTGCGTCTGGGTGTGTCCTCACGGCTGGACCTCCCTGGAGGTGTCCCCAGGCCCTTCTCCCTGACAATGCAACTGTGGTAAGACAGGCCTCTGCTTGCTTGACAAACAGGAAGAACTGCTGTGGTCCCATCTTTAAAGTTCTGAGATTCTCTCCCAATAGTTTTGCGAGAACCTTCAGATCTTTACTGTGGGAGGTCATTTCCCAATTCTGAGGGACGAATGGTGTTTGCCCTTTGTTCTGGAGGAGGATGCCTTCTCCAGGAACACAAGTTGGGGGTGCAGTGGCATGTGACATGCAGTGAAGGAGGGGGTTTCCATAGAAATATAACCTTTTGTTTTGATAAAATCTGCTTTAAAAATGTTGATTCCAAAGGTTCTTCATGGGCTAGGTGAGTTTGCAGCACTAACATTAACAACAGGTGGTTTTGCCATTAATAATTTGCATAGGAATTGTGTTTTTCTGTGTATCTTGACAGATGTGGATGCCACTTTTGACCTAAAAGTCTGGTTTCTCTTGACAATAAAAAAGAGATAGAGAAAGAATGAATCAATTTTATTCATTTTTTTCATCTGGTTTTTGTTTTTCCTCCACTTAGTTGTGGATGTGGTGCTAGGGATTGAACCCAGGTCCTCATGCATGCCAGGAAAGGGCTCTACCACTGAGCCACTGCTCCCGACCCTTCTTTTGACTCTTGAATTTCAAATAGCTTACTAAGGAAGCCATGATTTTTATTTTTGTATTTTAATTTTTTGTCTCAAGGCACTTAGGAAGAAGTTGGTAACCGATCTCTTGTTGCTGCTTTTGTCTAGTGTTCTCCTTCCAGTCTGAATTTCATTCCTCATCACCTGATTTTAAACCTCATTGGAAATTCTTTGGATGCTGGAACCCCATTTGCCTGATTTTTGTTTTCCTAGAACTTCAGACAGTAATTGTCCTAGAGTAATTGCTCAATGTGAATCAGTGCATTAATTCTTGAGACTGTTCTACCTTGGGAGAAGAAAAAAGACAAAAAGCAAAAGTGATTTATCATTACATGCATTTAAATCAGGGTTTAGTTTACACTTGTGGGATTCTTGGGCAAATCATCCAGGGAGTTTGTTTCTTTATTGATAAATGGGAATCAAAGTGTTCACTCTGTGTTGATGTTCTCTCCTACAGAGTCAAAAGGCTACTGAATATGTCCTGAAAGCGTGTCCTAAAAGTTAAGTTTTCATATCACTGTTGAAAACAGCAAGACATATTTTAATAAGAACAAAGGATTTATATCAAGATCCAGACATCTGAAAGCCGAGTGATTCAAATATGCTAACACCTTCTTTGAGTTAGATCCAGTTCTTAAATACTTCTTAGTAGGTCATCTTTGATGTAATTGTATTAGAATTATGCAAATATAAAAACCTACTTGTGCTACTGTGTAATTCCCCTGGAATTTTCAAAAGCTGGGATTTTTCTGTATACTTTGAGAATTTGCTAGTCAAAGCTTCCAGCCCACGCTCCGGTAAACAACCAAGAATTCTTCACAGAGGGACAGTCAGGAACACAGGTAAGGCTTGTCCAGTTTGGGCCCCCAAGGAACTCTTCTGTGTTCATCTGAAACATTTCCTGAGTTGAGGCACAGATTGGGTCTATTCTTAACATTAGTGTCTTGGGTGGTTTTCATTTTAAAAAATGAAGACTGTTCAAATCTGGTTAAGCTTGAAGGCATTAGAGCTGGAGGTGCTTCAAAAGGCTTCGGACCTTCCTAGGTGGCTGTGCTCTGACCTGGCTTTCTGAAGTCAGAGTGCTGTAGTCCTCAGTGTGACCAAACCTGTGCAAGACACAGTGTTGTGTGATGAGGCTATTTCATTACCTAACTGCTTATTTGGGGGATTCTTGTCCTTTCCCTATTGGGAGTCACTTTCTTTGGGTGGATCTAAGCAAGTGACACTCCTACTGTCGCTGTGTAGTTTGAGCTTGGAATATTTTTGTGAACGATGCCTACCCTGTTGTCCAGGTGTCTTTCTGTTTCTCCCCTGTCTTAGCTGATTTCCTTGTTCAGGACAGTGCTGGACTTTTCCCTTAAGCTCCATCAAGATTCATTCAGTCTTTCACATCATCTCAGCCTCCTTCTGCAGGGAAAGTGGTCACTGTTTTCAACCAACTCAGTCTATGTAGCTGGCTGAGTTTTTATTTAACCAAAATAAAACTTCAAAGACACAGAAGAGGCTTGACCCTCCCTCCCCTCCCTTTCAACTAACACCTACTGATGTTTATCTTGGAACCGATTTGATGTTTATTGCATGAAACTTGTAGTTAAGTGTTAATGGAGTCCCATGTCAAGCTTCAGAACAATGTGGAGAAACGTTAATAGGCTATGAGGAGCCTGTGGTTCAAGTGCTCTGTGGAACCCTTGATGGCTGGGACCAAAGTGCTTGCTTGGCCCCCATGTCTCTACCGAATGTGCTGAAGCGGAGCCACAACCAGTTCAGTCTGAACTTGAACTTGACCAAGCTTTTCCTCTTCATCTCTACCATCTCTTCCATCTCTTCCTTTTCCCATTTGCCATCTCTTTTTTTCCAGCACTGTGAACTGTTCATCATTTCTGATAAATATCTAACGTGTGCCCTAAATTATATAAGTATTTAAACATGGTTCATGAATCCTATTTAAATATTGATAAGACTTCAAGAGTTTTCAAAGAATGTGGAAATTTCTGCATGCAACTCTTCAACACCTATTTTTGGTTCATCTATTTTCAGTTCAGTAAACTTTCAACATCTTTCCACTCAGTGGGGACTTCCAGGTTTCTGAGATGGGTATGAAAGAGCACTGGTTTAGTGAGCCCTCATTTTAGCCATGGAAGAAGCCAGTAGAGCTGGTAGACCCAGCTGAACTTGAACTTGACCAAGCTTTTCCTCTTCATCTCTCCCATCTCTTCTTTTTCACCAGTAGACCCGATGAGCTGGGGGATAAAGTCACACATCTGATCCTTTCTTAAATAGTCAATCAGCATGTGACTAAATATTTCACATAGCTGTTACCTCCTTCTGAGAGGTGTGACCTATGTGAAAAGTCCCTTCACTCACTGTGGGAAATCATTCGAGGTTCCCAAATTCAGGGTCCAAATAAAACCAGTCAGTGTTTAGAGCTAACAAAAGGCCACATATTTGGTGCTGGTTGTGGACCTCATACTCACTCTGGGGTCTGGGTGACAGTGTTCTGGAGGATGTGTTCAGAGGACCCAGGTCACCCTTGTAATTCAGTGGTGGTTCTTCTTCTTCTAAAGCCTTGCAAAGGGAGGCTGATCCTACTTAGGACTCAGGAATTCCCGTACGTGTGGCATATTTACATCTGATAATGTCCTTTCACAGTTGAAAACACAAACTTGAATTAGTGAAGTAAAACTCTGCTGGTCTGGATTCCCCCCAGAACCTGTGAATTTGTACTGATTCCAAACCTCTTTGCTGGTCACCGCTGCGCTGGACACGTGCTGTTCTGTGGTGGTATTTGTTTTTTCTTTCCCTTTTCACTTGAAGCTACTAGTCAATTGTTTCATAGTAAGATCTGTTAGTAGAGACATAATTAAAAATATGACTCTATGCCATGGTTTAATGTAATGGGCTTCCCAAATTTATATGTTGAAACTAAATACTTTTTTTTTTTAAGAGAGAGGGACAGTAAGAGAGACAGAGAAAGAGAGAAACAACTTTATTTAGTTTTTCACATGGCCTTAGTTGCTCCAACACTTAGTTGTTGTACGTGGTGCTGGGGTTTGAATCCGGGTCCTCGTGCTTGCCAGGCAAGTGCCGAAACCGCTGAGCCACTGCTCCAGCCCAAAACTAAATACTTGGTGTGCTAGTATTAAGGGTCAGGGGTCTTCTAGCAGGTGATTAAGTCATGAGTGTTTTCATGATCATCAATGAGATTAGGGTCCTTAAAAAGAGGATGATGGGAGCATCTTTTTGTCCTTGATCTTGAACTTCCCAGCCTCCAACATGGTGAGAAATAAATTGTTTATAAATTACTCAGTCTAAGATTTTATTACAGTAGCAGGAATGAACTTTCTGCAAAACAGAAAGACTAGATTATTGTGATTTCGATTTTAAGTTGACAACATAAAACCATCATTACAGGGAAGACAAAACTAGGCAAAGATTTATTTTTTAAAATAGCCAAATATTTTATAATCAAGTTTTTGAATAATAATACCTGTTGGTTTACTGAACACAGACTTGCCTCATACTTAACCATATGCCAAAAGGCAGTATTCCAAGGTTTTAGATTGGCATTTTAAAATACACTGTCTGGGTGAGGCAAGTACTACTGTCATCCCACTGTACAGAGGAGAAAAACTATGGCACAAAGAAAAAATTAGCAGGCCCCAGCCATTGTGACCAGGGACATCTTAGTTCACATTCATGCTTTTAACTAGAAGAATGCTAGTCAACAAAAAAGCTTAAATGCTCTTTCTAGTTTGAGTAACTTTTCTTTGACTTCTTTGAATAAGTGCTGTACACGAGCATTTGTTGGGAATGAGAGGCCCTGAGGATCTGTGGCGACTGGAGTGGAGCCTGCCTGTGCTACCATGGTCTCCCACAAGTCCTCCTGGCCAGGAGTCAGACATAGGGACAAGTCACAGAAATAAAACAAGGCTCCAACTAAGAGCTGGATAGTTTGAGGACAAGGCTGCTAAAAGGTCACATGGAGCCAGCACAAACTTTAGGGTTCTCTGAGACTGAAGTTTTCTTTTTCTTTTCTTTTTTTAAAGCTGTTAAATCAGGCAGCGCTCTTAAGTGAGATACTGACCCACACGTATCTCCAAAAATACCAAACGAGCCCCATTTTGAGGGTAAGTGGCTATCTCTCAAAGAAAATATCTCTTTCATTCATTCCCCTTCTGCATGCTTTCTTGATTGACTGAGAAAGGAATAAAGTTTTATTAGGCTGGGCCTTAGACTGAGAAGGCCATCTCTGATGAGCCATTAATACTTTTAGCAATTGCTATGAAATACAGAAAATCTGTATCTCCTTTTTTTCATTTAAATTCTATCAGTGACTTAGTTGCCAAGGAGTAGTAGAGGTTTTTAAGTATATTCATGTCTGCAGTAAGTTTATTAGAGAACAGTCCTGTGGTTGTCTCTCTTTAGATTTCATGTGCTAGACCAGTTTCATTTTCAAAGCAGAATGGAGGAGAAGCTACAGGTACTTCCCATGTACCTGCCCCATACAGGAGCAGCCTCCGCTGCTGCCAACATTCCCCAGCACAGCGATGACTTGGTTAAAATTGGTGGACCCACACAGACACATGACTGTCACCCGAAGTCCACAGCTTACCATGGAGTTCACATGGTGTTATGTATAGTGTGAGTTTGAACAAATATATAATGTATATAATGTTTGAAAAAATATATAATATATAGTATTGTAACTTTGTCTCTTTATAAATACTCAGATTAGGACTTCTCATATAACTTAAAAGTGCTAGAACCACTGTAGGTGCATTTTTATTATGCTTCTTTAGAGTATCTGTGAGGCTTTGCATTATAATTTTAAACAACAAAAAATGGTTCATATCATTTGTAATGTTGCTCAATTATCTAATGTCTTTGTGGAGTGGAAGAAAGTCAAGAAAAGAAATCAACCTAGTGTTTTAAAAAGGGTGAGCATATTTTCCTTCTAAAATGGTTTTGGTGGCAGGGATAGGGATGAGAAGGCCTGTCTTTTAAATGAGCGTGGGCTTGTAAAATGATGTTTTGCATGGGCCCTCCCATCTTCCCAAATACCTATCTTTCTTAAAATCGGGGAATCAGAGCTGTTTATAGGTATAAAGTGAACAGGAACAGCAGGCCCACGTGGCAGGTGAGAAAGGGTATCATGATAAACCCACGGGAACTTGGATCCTTGCTTCATTCTTCCTTTATGTCTACCTTGACTGGGGCCAGTTCTTCCCTGCTGCTTGGCTTCAGTTGCCCGTGTCTACCTCATTCTGTTGCAAACATGAGCCAGGACATGGGAGCGCCTCATAAGGGACAATTTCCTGCCCTTCCCCTCCGTACTGTGATCTAGATCTTGATGTCCTTTAAAGCATTTGCAACACATTGTGATTATTCTGTTTGTGACTTTGTCGTATTTGTCTGTGTACTATGTCTTATTACATGGTGCTATGATCAGGGAACCTGTCCTATTTGTGTGTGACACTAACCATGTCCCTTTCCAGCCTGTGGTGTAAGTGCTGTGCTACCGCCTGCATCCTCTATCTCAAACCTGACTGTATCTCCAACATCCTGCACCCTGTCCTCAGGGAACGCTTATCCATTCCCAGTATTTACCATGGCCAGCAAAACACAGAGCACCACAGTCTCGCCAAAATGTTCATCAGACACAGTTTTTTTTTTAAAGTGCAATAAATTCTGGGTACTATGAGGAACTGGGTACAATAATCTTCACAAATATATCCTGATATTAAATTATAAAATAGGGTTGTAGATTTCTAACCGATATTTTAGGTTTTCACATATTGGAGGATAAATTTCTAATTGGTTAGAATCTATGTGTTAAAATATTTCCAACATATACCTTCTTGATCAGAATGTATACATTGCCCTTCCCGAAGTGTGGAGGACCAAAGAATTAAGGGAAAGGTTGGTGCAACGTGGTATATATTTTTTTCCAAGCTGATAATTTAGCCCACACCAGTATAATTGGATTTGTGTTTGTGAGTGATCTACTTGGACTTCAAATAGGAACTTATATTGTGTTACTTTTTATTTGTTTTGTTTTTATAGATACAGGTAAAAATTACGTTGAATCTCTTCAACCATGAATATGACCCAACACTGTTCTACAGTACCAGTAAAACACATTCTGGCTCATTGTCCATGAGTGTCTGGGGCCCAACACTGGACAAGTTCAGAAGAATCTAGGAATCGTCTCTCCCAACTTCCAAAATGGACAAGGGAGCTCATAACAGAAGGATCTATGAGTTACCCACAGGCACACTTCCGTTTATACTGTCGGATTTTAAAGTTATATTTCAGCCTAAACTGACTTGGTAGAAATGTAGGCATTGAATGCATAATTTGCATCATGCACATTGAAAATATTATAATTATTGTTTTTAAAAAGTTACTTAAATGTCAGTGTTAAAATAGAGCTTTTCCCCCATGTAGTGGCTACAGATAAATAGCATTAAAGATTATTTTCTTTCATTTTGAAGATAGGCTTGTGTTATCATTATTGATACTATATTTTCATTACAGCTAGCCTATTAATATTGTTTGGTTCACTATTATATTCTAATTGTTAATAATTTTATAAAGGCTAAATCTAAAATGTGAAGTTTGTGATATGTTTGCATTCAGGAGATCAATCTGTAGTTACCTCTTTGTTTCTATAACTAATTCTATTTTCTAATAAACATTCTCACGTAAGCAATTTAGAATATGAGATTCTGGGATTAATGATAAATACATTTTATAATTTATAATTTTATAGGCTTTACAAAATTATTAGATTCTGCATAGGAAGCTAATTTTTTCCCCTCTAGGCAGAGAATACTCTTGGTCTTTACCTGCTACCCTTTTTCAAAAAAAACAAAAAATACAGATAAAAACTGCTAGACAGGGCTGGAATGGTGGCTCATGGTTACAGCACTTGCCTGGCATGTGCAAGGATGCTGGTTCTAACCCCAGCACCACCTACACAATGAAGTGTCAGAGCAACGAAAGCCACATGAAAAACTAAATAAAAGTGAATCTATTTCTCTCTCTCTCTCACTGTCCCTCTCTGTTAAAAAACAACACCCCCCCCCAAAAAAACCTCAAAAAACAAAAACTGCTTGATTGGGAGAAGTTAAACAAAATTGGAGAAAGGGACAAAGGAGTAAACAAAAAGGAGAGATGGAAGAAGCAATTGAGGCCAGAATGAATAAGTCCATTTCTCTGGATAATGTAAACTGAAGCAGCAGAATTCAAAAATCACATCTGTGGGTTGCCTATTAGCTTTCATGGTGTGGCAGCACAAAACTGGGGCATTTGTGAATTACTAATAAGTTAAATAATACGAGTGAAATAGATGGATAGGGAAAAAAGTATCAAGGGGACTCTAGAAAAACAACAGCTAGATGTTTTCTAGAGTTTTTAAGACTAATTGGAGAATGCTTTGTGGTAGAGAACCAACATATTCTAAGGTCTTTGGAGGAGATCTTTCTGCTAGAACAAATTGTCACATACTGCCCACAACTTGTGGGGAAGGGCTGGGCTTCTTTGGAGGGTGATTGATGATGTCCTTAAGCGTGGAAAATATAGAAGAATCAAGAGACTGGGGTGTGGATGATGTGGGGGTGACTCTGGTTTGGGAACAAATGCATATCATATTGTTACTGTATATGCATTTATGATTGTACAATAACTCACCTCCTTAAGAATTAAAAGATTGAAAGTTCCCTGTAAAAGACCTTTGAAGAGAATCCAGATGAAAGGTTCTGGGACACCCCTGAAAGTTGAGTCTATGTGATGGCAGGCGGGAAGCCAGTGGGACTGGTATTTCAGCAGTGTGCCAACCAAGAGAGCTGAGCCAGGGTCCAGCCCACAGCCCACTCCAGTGGCTTACAATACGGAAGGGAGAGGCCAAGGGGTGGCCCACGTGCAGACTAGTAAATTTGGGAAGTTTTGTATTAAAATGGGATTCTGGTTATTATTTCAATTATTGTGATTTAATCTGAACTTTGTCAAATTCAAATTGTGTTATGCTTTAGGTCAACTCACATCTCTGTGACTAGATACAGACTTTTTTTTTTTTAAAGAGAGAGAGGGTAAGAGAGAAAGAGAATCAATTTTGTTTAGTTTTTCATGCGGCTTTCATTGCTTCGACACTCCTTTGTATACATGGTGCTAGGGTTTGAACCTGTGTCCTTGCACATGCCAGGCAAGCGCCATGACCACTGAGCCCCTACATACAGACTTTTAAGGATATATATTAATTCAGAAAAATCTAGAGTGATTTCATTCATAAGTACCCACTTTCCTACTTGGCTTTTCAAACCCTTCTGTAAAATGCCTTTCTTAAAACTGCATTTTATTGCTCCCTCTGGGGATCTCAGCTCTGTGATGGTGGAGAATCACACTCTTCCCTCTCTATCTTGTATCACCCTATTAAAGTCATTTGGGTTTCTGAACGTTGGATTTTTACATTCCACTCCAAGATTGGACTTTTGATCTCAGTGCGTGAGAAAGTGCCCTGCAGGTTCTATGAGGGATACAGATCCTGATTTCATGCACACCAATAATTATGTTATGGCTATGTTTTCGGTTGGTTTAGGGGATTGAAAACTGTAAATGTCATTGCATCTTCATCTAACTATGAAGAAATAGGTTCAGTAGCAGACTGCCCACAGTGTGCTTTTTGGTATGCTTTCAGGCTTTGAGACTAATACAGAGTTTTAACTCTCACCGAAAATGCTGCTGCTCAATAAGGTCTCAGTGACTGGGAAACAACATTGATGTGGCCTGGTAAAGTTTCCAGGCCAGTACCCAAGCCCACCGTCCATAGCATAACTCCTCAGGTAGATTTATAAAACTACAGATTTTTTTTTTTTTTAAAGAGGGGACAATGAGAGAGAGAAAGAGAGAAGCAATTTTTATTTAGTTTTTCATTCCTCTGATACTTTGTTGTGTGGATGTGGTGCTGGGGTTTGAACTTGTGTACTCACACATGCCAGGCAAGCTCTGTAATCGCCTGGCCACCGCTCCAGCCCAAAACTGCAGATCCTTTAGGATAGTCAGTGGCGGAACTGAAGTGGGACTGTGTCAGTGTCTTGGCAGGTCGTGTTTAAGTTCATCTTCCACATTTGGCTTAAAAAGTCAGTAGAATTCCTGTCATGGAAATGAGGGGACAGATTCATTGCAGAAGATTTGCACTTCTGTGGCCCCAGCAGCAGTGATTTCCCTCTTCCTGGATAAAGACATCAGAGAAGTTGTGAATGTTAACATTCCAGGCCACCGCGAAGGTGGCTTCGGTTGAACTGGCAGCACCCCAGGGTCCTCAGGCTTCCTATCTTGCTCTGATTTGAGTTCAAACACGAATATTCCAGATCAGAGTTGCTAGATAGGTGGTGTCATGTTAGAAAGTATACTGAAGTGAATTCAGTTTCGATATTTGTCTGTAGTGCTGTTGTCAAAATCCTCACTTTAGCTGCAAATGCAACAGTCTTTGAATCACACTTAAATTTAATCCCGTGCCCCTAAACGGTTATCATTAAAGGAGCTCTGTCAGGATCTCAGTCTGTTCATTTGATGTGAAAACAGTTATGTCATACTTTTACAGGGTTGCTTTCCCAGCATGTGTTGTTTCTGTGTTTGTGGGATAAAAGCTTTTATAATTAAAAATTTCCCTGAGGGCTGGAGCGGTGGCTTGGTGGTTACGGCACTTGCCTACTATACATGAGTACATGGGTTCAAACCCTAGCACCCACGTACACAGCTAAGTGTCAGAGCAACAAAAGTCATGTGAAAAACTAAATAAAAAAATTGATTCTGACTCTTTCTCACTGTCCTTCTCTTCTAAAAAAAAAAAAAGTTTCCCTGAATGTCAGTATGTGGATGGCTATAATGGCTTATTATTCTATTCTGTTTTAATTTAAATGGGGAGTCCACTGTAGCAAAACTACTTAAAAAAATCCTTATTTCAGCTTCAGTTGGGCATTGCTCTGGGGTAGCATGGTGTTGTACAATCGGAACCACAGTGACTGTCCTGCGATTGAGCATCCTCACTCCATAGACTTGCAGGTTGGTGAAACAAGTGCCCACCCCACAATGCTCTTCCAGGCTCAGAAGGCCCAGAGCCACTGTGTCTCCCTGTAGGATGGGAATGATTTCCAGCATGCATCTCGATGTGTCCTACAGCAAGCACGTTCTGTGTGCCCGCATTAAATAAGGTGGTACAGAGTGCCGCACCATGATCTCTTGAGAAGCATCCAGCCTGCTGTCCTGCTTCTCTGTACCTTGTACAGCTCATTTCCCTATTGGCGCCTCTGTTTTAGGGCTCCTGGACTTCCTTTTTCCCTTCCTACTCCACGATTCCCTAGGTTCTGGGATTTGGAGGCCTTGCTCCAGATCATATTAAACTTGAACGCATGCTCACATCCCGAATTAAGTGCAATTTGCATAATCACAAACGTGTTGAACTCTAGAGGCTGATTGGCATGACTGTCACAGTAGACAAACGTTTATTAATTGAAATCTGGAGGGGGCTTTGTGGTTTGGAGGCTGTATTTTGATTTATTTTTAATGCCAAACTTTAGCAATCTTTAGGGCCCTGGCGAGCTCAGACACACCTGCTGTGTGCCTGCGGGAAGAGTGCAGGGACTGGCCCATTGCAGCTGTGTTGCTTCCATTCTCCTCTAGGAGGGTCTGACCCGCGTGGAGTGCAGTAAATGGCGCTGTTCCTGCAGCCTTATTTTCACTCAGAAGAAAATTCAGTGAAAGGGGACAGGCCATCTGCTCCTCTCTTGCACGTGTAGCAGGGAGTCAGAGTTTTTCTGCGCTTGGAATGCAGCATTCAGGGCCTGGGACTGGTAGTTCGCTCCTGAGCTGTGGGGCCAGAACAGTCTGTGTGTGTGTGATTAACTCATGAGGAATTTGAAAAGCCACACGCAGTTGCTACTTTCGCAAGACCTCTTCTGTTATGGGCAATCGTAAGAGTCTACGTTGAATTTTTAAAAAGGTAAAAGGGTCATGTGTAGTGATTTAAAGTACAGCGGAAACACGCATGCTCGGAAACTGCCAGCATATGGTTGCTTGCTTGTTTTTGCTTTCTAGCACCTTACAGCGAGTTATAAACAGATCTTAAGTGGACCTTGGATGGAGATGCAGTTGGTTGCAAGGGTGGTGACCATGACAGTGCAGGCTGGCCCATCAAGAGCCCTGCATTTCTGGCAAGGTCCTGGGGTGTGTGGTGATTCTGGTCTCTTGGAATTGAAAACTGGAGAAGGAGTTTGTTCAGGTAGTGGAAAGA
>PVKS010024754.1:0-30704 GCA_004027875.1 Aplodontia rufa | reverse complement strand
GCCTCAGTTTCCCCATTTGCTACTGGTTATAGTAGCAGTACTTAGTAACCTCAAGACATTGTTTTTTAAAAAATTCCTTGGGATTGCCCCTGCATGTGCTTGGTGCTGAGCTCCATATTCAGTAAGCGCCTTGTGGCAGGTGTATGCACTCGACTGCTGGGTCCTGCAAAAGTCAGAAGCATCGAATGACTCTAGAAAGGTTTTAGGTACTGCTTGGATTGACTGTCTCAGCAGAAGGAATGGAATACGTCTTTCCACTTAATATAGCTTAAGAACATTTTGTCTAATGGTTGGAGTAAGAATGGAAGTCTTAGGGGGCACGGGGTTCTCAGCCCTTCCTGCCCCTCAGCACCATCACTCACAAAGTTTTCTTGTGTGTACCTGAGTCTCCTTCCTTCCTTCCACTCCCAGCCCCTGTTCATCTTCCCCAGCTGGATCATAGTCCAGCTGCCTCCTGTCTCATTCCCATTCTGACCCCAGAGGTTTTCCTCTTTGGGATTTTTTTTTTTTTGATTGTTGTTACCAGGGACTGAACCCAGGGGTGCTTAACCACTGAGCCACATCCCAGCTCTTTTTATGTTTTATTTTGAGACAGGGTCTCGCTAGGTTGCTTAGGGCTCTCCAGGTTGCTGAGGCTGGCTTTGAACTTGGATCCTCCTACCTCAGCCTCCGGAGTCTCTGCATAGCAGGTGTGCACCACCATGTGTGGCTTACGGATTCACATGTGTGGATTTGAACCCAGAGAGACTGGGTGACTTGCCCACGATTACTCAGCTGTGCTGAAGATGAATTTGAACTCAGATTTCTCTGACTTGGAGCCTGAAGTGCTGCCTCATGGAACGTATTGGTTAAGAGCAGCAGTTTTAGAGCTGGGTAGTCCATGTCCAGATCCTGCTTTGCCACGGCGACAGACGATGTTAACACCCGTCCTTATCTCTCGGCCCATTTCTGGGTGCCGTGACCCAACTTTTGGCTGCCAGCACCTGCGTTCTAGGGGCTTTGGGAGTGAGTGCTCCAAGGAGCGGCCCTCAGGCAGTGACTGATGGCCTTTGGTGGATAAACAGCCCCGTTCCCTTCCTGCTCCGGTGGTCAACTTGGAGCTTTGACGCCCTGTGCCATCCTCCAAGCTGCCCAGTGGACTGAGCTGTTGCCTACATTGGGAGCTCCTTTGACAGCTCCCCCTTCCCAGGCTGCCATCCCTCCTGTCTCCCTACATGTTGGGGGACTCGCCTTCCACATTAACTACTTCCAAGGGAGCTCCACGGGACGGTTGCTTGCTTATTGCAGCAGAGTTGCTGCTTGACTTTCCTGAACAAAGCCAAGTGGGGACCGTCATCGCAGAGACCACACCGGCTGCTCGTGCACGTCGCGTGTGTCGGTGTGTAGAGCGTGGGCTTGCTCAGCAGTGCAGACGCGCACGTGTGCAGCTGTTGGCTGAGATGGAACATTCCATCTTGTGACTGTCGGGAGGATTCAGTGGCGAGGCTGAGGCCTTCGAGGGGGGGTGCAGTAGTGATGGCCTCTCGTCATCGCTCCCGGCAGCCAAGCAGGCGGGGAGGATTTTCCGTAGTTGGCTTTGGCTGAGTCCCCTCCGCAGCCTGTGGGAGCTGATGACGGCGCTGCGCTTACCATCAGTGGGGGTGGGAGGATGCTGCAGCTGGGGACGGAACCCAGACTGGAGCCTGTGTTTTCAGATGCGTGAATCAGGCCTGGTATGAGTGGGATGGATGCTGTGTGACTTCTGGTTCTCGACATTGGATTGGGCTGCATCCCACTGTTCTGGCGCGTGCAGCTGCAAGCCACCACTCAAAATGTGGAAACACTGCAATAAAAAATGGATGGGGCTGCCTCTAGTTTTATTGATGGGGCCAGTGCTACTGTGAGTTATGTAAGCACTGCCGTGGGAGTGACTTTTGGTAAACAGACTTTTATATAAATTAATATGCACACATACACACACATATATATATACAAATATAAATGTAAGTATTAGTATATGAGTACACACATAATACTGGAATTGAACCCAGGAGTGTTTTACTACTGAGCCACACTGCCCCTCCCAGCCCTTTTTCTTTATCTTTTTTGCCCGGTTGTCCTGGTAGTATTTTTTTTTTTTTTAAAGAGAGGGACAGTGAGAGAAAGAGAGAGAGAGAGAGAATCAGTTTTATTCAGTTGTTCATGTGGCTTTTGTTGCTCCGACACTTTGCTGTGTACATGGTGCTGGGGTTTGAACCCGCGTCCTTGCACCTGCCAGGCAAGTGCTGCAACCGCTGAGCCACCGCTCCAGCCCCCCTGCTTGCTAGGGCAACACTGATCACTAATGCGTTTACGGTGGCTATTTTTCTTTCTGTTTTCGTGATGGGGTCTCACTCTGTTGCCCAGCCTGGCCTTTGGACGCCTGGGCTGCAGGGGTCCTCCCTCCTCAGCCTCCCTCATTGCTGGAGCACAGGCATTTGTCTGTGGGGCTCGCCTTTGCTTCTTGAACCAGCCGTGTGTTGGGCGCTCTGGGTGCCCACTTTTCCCCCAGGTCTCTTGGCTGCTCTCAGAGGGAGACTTGGTTGTTCCCCATTTTTCAGATGAAGAAGTGGAGGTTCAGTCGAGTGCAGCCACGTGCCCACAATCATTTAGCTCTCCTGGGTTCATCTGAGGGGAGGGGAGGTGGCAGGAGGGTGGGGCTGGAGGAAACTGAGTCCCTATCCTCTTTTACCCACTGCAGTACCTTCCAAATGAGACGGGCCTTCAAGATGAGAAGAAGGTGCTGGACAACATGCACCACGTAGTCCTGGTGTGGATTGGACCTGTCCTGCCACTTTTGGTTCTGGTGCACCCTGATTACATCAAGCCTGTGGTGGGCGCCTCAGGTAGGCAGGTGGGGCCTCTTGAGTCGTGACTGAGCCATTAACTCCTATAGTCTATCTGGCCTTCTAGTCAGGTGGAGTCTCCAGAGGAAAGGACATTTGAGTAGGGCTTTGAAGAATGAATAGGAGTTCACCAAGGCAGGAAAAGCAATACAGCTTGAGGGAACAACATGAACGAAAGTGTGACAATGCCTCAGAGTCCCAGTAACTTTAAGAGGCTATCACGTGGGACTCAGAGACAAGCACTTTTGGGTAGGCAGTTGTTCACTGAAAGTTTTGTTAAGTAGGTGTTGCTCAATTCCAGCCTATGACACACCCATCATTTGGGTTGCGACAGTCCAACCATGAGCAGGGTTCTTGGTAGCCCACCCTTCAGCCTGCTTTCATCACCTGGCCTGGCCTTGACTAACAGGCAAGGAGATGTGGACGGCTTGCTTCTCTTTTCAGCAGTCCACACCTATCCCAAGGGATGGAGCTCCTAACTGTGATTGCCAAACTCTTATTCACTCTTCAACACCCAACTCCAAAGACCCATAGCTCTCTCCTCTGGACTTTCTCATTCTCAGTGGGTTTTTTTTTTTTTTTTGAGAGAGGGGCAGTGAGAGAGAAAGAGAGAATCAATTTTATTTAGTTTTTCATCTGGTATTTGCTGCTCCAACACTTCATTGTGTTCATGGTGCTGGGGTTCAAACCCATGTCCTTGCGCATGCCAGGCAAGCACCATCACCGCTGAGCCACCGCTTCAGCCCTCATTCTCAGTCTTGATCCACTGGGGCTGAGTGAGGCTGTGTCCACCTCTGTCTGCCTCTGTCCCATAGCTGGGACACACCCTTGCATGGAATTGGGCACCTCCACAGGCATCAAGGGGAGAAGGGATGCGGAAGAAAGAGTTTCAAGAATTTTGGGATCTCTGGCGCCAGCTTGGGCATCTACAAACCGGCACTTGGAGACTGACTCCAAAGCTGCCTCCCAGGGGCGGTGAAAGAGGACAGGACTTCCCTGCTTCCCTTCCCCAGCTGTGCCCTCATCAGATCCCCGTGTCTCCCTGTTGCTTTGTGAAGGGACGATGATCCCCCCCTGAACTATGGGTGGGGGCCTGGACCCTGGGGGAAGAGATTCTTCCAAGTATTGGGCACCTATTTGTGGCAAGAGGACTAGATCAGGGCTCCGAGGAGCCGGGTTCAAATCCTGGCTTCCACAACTCCTTGCCGAGCGATGGTAGTGATTCGTCAAGCCTCTCGGGTGATTATGAAGACTCAGTAATATGATGAGGGGACTGGGGGTGTCGTTCAGTGGTAGAGTGCTTACCTGGTGCGACGAGGTCCTGGGTTCCACCCCCAGGACTGCCAAAGCATAGCAAGATGGTAGAATGTGGGCAGGTGCTGTATTTTTTTATTGTATTTTTTTATTTTCTGTGGTACTGACAATCAAACCCAGGACCTCTTGCATGCTAGGCAACTGCTCTACATCCTCAGCCCTTTTACTTTATTTGGAGACTGGCTCTCACTAAATTTTTCAGGATGGCCTTGAACCTGAGATCCTC
The DNA here is from genome assembly GCA_004027875.1 of Aplodontia rufa. NCBI lineage: Eukaryota > Metazoa > Chordata > Mammalia > Rodentia > Aplodontiidae > Aplodontia > Aplodontia rufa. Next base: position 26,300 of record PVKS010024754.1, on the reverse strand, counting down.
CTGCCTCAGCCTTCTGAGTAGGTGGGATTAAAGATGTGCACCCTTGTGCAGTCTCCTCCTCCTCCTCCTCCTCCTCCTCTTCTTCTTCTTCTTCTTCTTCTTCTTCTTCTTCTTCTTCTAGTATATTTCCCCCTTTCTGTTCCCTGCTTCCTTCCTCCTCCCCCATTCTCTCCCTCCCTTTCCTCTTCCTCCTTCTCCTTCCTCCTCTTTCTCCTTCATCTGCCTGCTCAGAACATCAGTTTCCTGAGCATCATTCTGAGTGGCAGTTCAATCTCCAAGTAAAGCCCCCATCATGGTCCCTGCATTCATCAGACACTCAGGTCTCTTCCCTCCCTCAGGACAGGCAGGATGTCCACTGCCTCCCTCACTGGAGCAGCTGGATAGGGAACTCCAGACAGGAGAGGGTGAGGCTGTGAGTCAGCCTGAGTGAGGCCTCCGGGCCCCAGGAGCTCCCTCTGTACCTACCTGCTGGGATTGAGCTGACCTGGCTCCAGTCCCAGCCTCCGTCCTCCTCTGGGCCCTTCTGGGGCCACATCTGGGGGCTGCTGCTCTGGGCTTGAACCTACACAGTCACTGGGTCCTCTTGGAACTTCCGTCTCATTACCTTTTTATGGGCACGTGGAATAGGGACTGTGCATGGGCACAAGTAGGTGAAAACCCACGCAGAGGACAAGTCATGATCTATGTGTGTAATTATAGCTTGTTGGTATACATTCATTTTTTTTATTGAGGTGAAATTCACATAACATACAATTAATCATTTTAAAGACACATTATTGTGTAACCACAGCTCTCTCTAGTTTCAATTTTCTTTCATCACCCCGTAAAACACCCTGTGACCAAGAAGTAATCACATCCCATTCTTCCCTGCCTGTTCTAATACCTCTCACCTGCTTTCTCTCCCTGTGGATTCGCCCGGTCTGGATGCGTCGTATAAAGGGAATCAAACCCAATGTCTCTTTACACTCAAATTTTGCTGTAGCCATACACTTCCTCCCTCCTCCCTCCCTGCCTCCCTTCCTTCCTTCCTTCCTTCCTTCCTTCCTTCCTTCCTTCCTTCCTTCTTTCATTCCTTGCTTCTTCCTCCCTCCCTCCTTCCTTCCCTCCCACCTCTCCTCCATCTCTTTTCTTCCTTTTTCTCTCTCTATGTTTGGGATTAAGTCCAGGGCCTCACACATGCTAGGCAAGCTGTACCCCTGAGCCCGAGCCCCGGCCTCTGTGTTTTCCTTTCTCTAGGGATAGCTGGGAGCGGAGCTGATGGTCATACGGTGATTCTGTATTTGACTTTTTATCTTGTGTGCTGGGGATGGCACTCATGCAAGCTAAGCACGTGCTCTACCACTGAGTAGGTGGGATCTAAGGAAGCCCCCTGCGGTTTTCCACACTGGCTGTGCCTTCATTTGTCACTAATAGGGGGCCTGGATATCCATCTCACAAGTTTTTGACGCCAATAAGCAATAATTATAACGGCAGTAACTAAATAGCCAGCAGGGGTCAATTATTCATTCACACACACATATTTAATGAGGATCCACCAGGTGCCAGGACACACTAGCTTATCGGTGTCACAGGATGCTCTTTCTTCCTTTGGCAGATGAGGAGATGGAGTGGCAGAGTGGTAATATACTAAGTTTATACAACTAGTAAGTGGCAGGGCTGGGGCTTGAACACCAACCAAGCTTGTGTGTAGGAGCTGCTCCGTGCTGGGCACCATGCGAAGGCTTTCCTGTTGCAATTGTTTTCGGAGGGGGCAATGGCAGCCCCTTTTTGCTGGAGAGGAACTTGACTGGAAAGGCAGCCCGGACACAGCCTCTCCTGGCATGGAGGGTAGGGTTGGAGCGGAGGAGGGGCCTGAGGATAGGAGAACAAGGGTTCAAACGGGGAGAGGGACTGGTGAAGGCTTCCCAGAGGAGGCATCAGTGATGTTGGGCCTTGAAGGATGCATGAGAGTTGGCCAAGCAGAGGCACCTGCCAGTCTGAAGGTACAGTTGTGAGAAATACCAGAGGAATTCAGGTGACCTGGGTTGGCTGGAGTGCAGGTGTGTGTGTGGGAAGTAGGAAATGAGACTGAGAGTTAAGCAAGAGCTGGACTGAAAAGAGAATGAGCTTGCGCTTTATCCTGGGGGTGATAGGGAGCCATGGGAGGTATTTGAGCAGGGCAGCCATTGATCAGATCTGAGTGTCAAACCCCACCAGGTGCCTAGCCTGGACTCCAAATTCCAGGGAGGAGGAGCAACTAAACTTCCACCATCCTCTCCAATGCTGCCTCCTCCAGGGAACCTGCTCCATCTTCCAGAAGCCCTTTCTCTGTGCCTCCCTTAGCACCTGGCATTCTTTCTGTCTTCTTGATAATTGCACGGAATGCCTCTGCTTCCTTTTTCCCATATCACCCCAGAGCTCCTCCCAGCAGGGTGTGGAGTTGAGCCATCTCTGGGTCCCCAGCATCACTCACAATGGGTTGGGCACAGAATGGCAGCAGAAGAGGTGTGTTGAATGGGAGGATGAGTGGACTGATGACTGTTGACCAATTCCTGGGGTGTGTGCGTGGGGGAGCTGAGTCACATTGTCTTAAGTGACATCATTTGAGTTTCAGCTCCTTCCTTCGGCCACTCCCCACTCAGTCCCAGATCTTTTCACTGTACAGAAGGGGGATTTATTTCTGGGTGCATCCATGTCTCCACCCACCCATGCTGCATCCATCCATCCATTCATTTTTCTTTTATTCACCCTTTCTTTGATTGATTGATTATTACATTCATTCATTGAATAAAAATTTCTTTCTCTTCCCTCAAGGGACTTGAAACTGCATGGATACAATCTAACATGAGACCTCTGAGACCAGAGGATAAGGACAGAGTGTTTGGGGCTGAGATGGCAGCTCATGGAGACACGGAATGGAAAGGGCACATGGTCTTTTTGAAGAGCTGGGGAAAATTCTGTGATGTCAAGCAGGAGTGGGCTGGGCGATAGAAGTATTAGTCTTTTTTTGTACTGGAAATTGAACTTGGGGTGTTTTACCACTGAGATTCATCCCCAGCTATTCTTTTTTTTTTTTTTTAAAGAAAGAAGGACAATGAGAGAAAGAGAGATTCACTTTTTATTTAGCTTTTCATGTGGCTTTCATTGCTCTGACACTTCATTGTGTACGTGGTGTTGGGGTTTGAACCTGCATGCTTGTGCATGACAGGCAAGTGGCATAACCGCTGAGCCACCGCTCCAGCCCCTCATTTTTTTTTTTTTTTTTAATTTTGAGACAGGGTCTCCTAAGTGGCTTAGGTCCTTGCTAAGTTGCTGAGGCTGGCTTTGAACTTGTGATTCTCCTTCCTCAGCCTCCAGAGTCCCTGGGATTATAGGCCTGTGCCACTGCGCCCAGCTAGAGATACCTGTTTTGAGAGAGGTCTGGACAAGGGCAGATCATTTAGGGCTTTGTAAATAGGTTGAGCTGCTGAAGCTTGAGGGTGACGGTTGTGTAAACTGGGAGGGACATGGTCAGATAAAATCCCCGTGGGACCAGTGTGATGGACAGAAAGGGAGGGTAGGACTGGAGGTGGGGAGCCCAGGAGGTATAATTTGTCCTGAGCTGGAAGAAGAGTGGGGAGGGTTAGAGGGTAACTTCATTCCATATGGAGCCCACAGCTGGGCTACAGATTTGGAGGTGAATGTCAGCGTGCAATGAGAACAGGGTTATCTGGTGTATGGTGAAGGAAGGAGTGAGAGGCATGTGGGCGCCAGATGGGGCAGGGCCTTTCAGTGCTAGGCTGAGCTCGAACTCTTTTACAAGGGTAATGGGGAGCCATGGGAGGTGTGTGGACAGGGGAGTTTCATGTTCAGAGCTGTGTATTATTGGGTCTTTCTGGTTCAGATGTGGAGGGGAGCCTGAAGGAGTAAGGTGGAAGGTTGGAGCTGAGAGAGGAGGCCCAAAGAAGTCATGAGCAGAGGTCAAGGGTCAGAACTCTGTCCTAGGTCATTATTTCCTCTTCTCTCTCCACAGCTGCCATTGCTCCCAAGGATGACCTTTTCTACAGCTTCCTGAAACCATGGCTAGGTGAGCGCTGAGTGGGTAGGCTGGGGCGGGGGCTTCAGGGGAGAGAGGGCAGGGCAAGGAGTTCCTTGCAGGGGTCAGAAGAGCAGGGGAGAGCCCTAACCTCAGTCCCCTGGGCCCAGGGGATGGGCTTCTGCTCAGCAAAGGTGATAAGTGGAGCCGTCATCGCCGCCTGCTGACACCTGCCTTCCACTTTGACATTCTGAAGCCGTACATGAAGATCTTCAATCAGTGCACCGACATCATGCATGTGAGTCTCAGGATGTCATGGGAAGAGGGTGTCCCGAGAGTGGCAACTGGTCCAGCCCTAACTCACCGGCAAGCCACACACTGTCAGGAGGCCTCATGTCCTTGATCTGTACAGTGGGTTTGTAGTGAGGACGCAGCAGGTCCTTGACAGCCTGGCCTGCCGTCTGAGGTCTCCATGCCCATTTGCATTGTGTCTCTCTTCCAGGCTAAATGGCGGCGGTGTCTGGCAGAGGGCTCGGTGGCTTCCTTTGACATGTTTGAGCACATCAGCCTCATGACCCTGGACAGTCTTCAGAAATGCGTGTTCAGTTACAACAGCAACTGCCAGGAGTGAGTGTGACCTCCCTCGGGAAGACAGAGCCAGCTGCTCCAGGGGCGAGGAAGTGGGAGGAGGAAGGGAGCTCCCAGCTGTTAGGCAACCCAGGTCATTTGGTTCCAAAAAAAATGACATCACCTCTCTAAGCCTCATTTCCCTTACCCCAAAAAAATAGACATTGTAACTTTTCCCATTGTCATGGATGGTGTAACAATCTAAATCAGATGATGTGTCAATGGTGTGGCACATAGTAGGTGCTCAGGAAATGCTACTTTCCCTCATTCCTCTGCAAAGTGTGTGCCATCCTTGGGAAGCATCCCTCTCCTTCTGAGCAAAGATGACAGTATCTGACTCTTGGGGAGATGCTGTGAGGACAAAATGTCACAGTGTCCTGCACATGGCAGGTGCTTTATGATTGTTTGCTGAATGACCTGACAGAATAATCATTACTGTGGTTGTTTTCTCATTCATTCATTCATCAGATGTTCATCATGCAGGCTGGGGATACAGCTCAGTGGTAGAGCTTGCCTGGCATGCACCAGGCCCTGCGTTCCATCCCTTGGAGTGCAAGGACCAACACACACACACACACACACACACACACACGCGCGCGCGCGCACCAGAAAATAAGAAAGGATAGGTGATATGGGGCCTCTCTGTCACTGCTCCACGGGGAGACGAGGTGTGTGCTAGCCGAGCTGCGCACGTCCCTGGCCCGGGCCGGGGAATGGCCCTCTGCTCATGGCTTTTCTTCTCCCTGGCAGGAAGATGAGCGATTACATATCTGCCATCATCGAACTGAGCGCCTTGGTCGTCAGGCGCCAGTACCGCCTGCATCACCACCTGGATTTCATCTACTACCGCACGGCCGATGGGCGGCGCTTTCGCCAGGCCTGCGACACCGTGCACCACTTCACCACCGAAGTCATCCAGGAGCGGAGGCAGGCGCTGCGCCAGCAGGGGGCCGAGGCCTGGCTGAAGGCCAAGCAGGGCAAGACCTTGGACTTCATTGATGTGCTGCTCCTGGCCAGGGTGAGGCGGGGCCCTGCAGGGGAGACTGGCGAGAAGGCCTCCCCAGGATCAGTGCGCAAACTCACATAGGGTTAGACGTGGGCATGTGAGTGGGACCTACTGTGTGGCTCAGGCTGCTGTAACAGAGCATTTCTGTCCTTTTCAATCAACTCTGGGTTTTTGTTGTTGTTATTGTTTTGTTTTGTGGTACTGGGGATTGAACCCCGGAGCACTCTACCTCTGAGCCACATCTCTGGCCCCTTTAATATTTTTATTTCATTTTGAGAAAGGGTCTCACTAAGTTGCCTAGGCTGGCCTCGAACTTGCAATCCTCCCGCCTCAGCCTCTAGAGTAGCTGGGGTTACAGGCTTGTTACTGTGCCCAGCCAGAGGTTTGTTACCCAGCCTAGCACGTGAGCTGTCCTGCAGACGCTTCCTTTTGTGCTTGAAAAGAATGTAGGTAGTTGGTCCTCCCTCCATATCCACAGGTTCCACATGGGCAGATTCAACCAACAGCAGGTTGAAAATATTTGAAAAAAAATTGTGTCTGCATTGAATATGTACAGACTTTTCTCTCATCATCATTCCCTAATATAGTGTAATAACTACGTATATAGCACTTACCTTGCATTAGGTATTCCAAGTCACCTAGGGGTGTGGGAGGATGTACATAGCTTATACAAAAATTCTGTGCCATGGTATTTCTGTTTCTTAATTTAAATTTTTTGTGGTCTGAGGATTGAACCAGGGCCTTGTGCACACTAGGCAAGTGTTCTATCACTAAGCCACAGCCCCAGCCCTGTGCTATTTCATACAAGGGATGTGAGTATCCATGGATTTTGGTATCTGTGGGGGCAGATCCAGGAACCAATGCTCTGTGGATATCAAGGAATGAGATGCCGCTCCCTCAGACTAATTGGCTTGAATAACAGAAGTGTGTTCTCTTCCAGTTCTGGAAGCTAGAAATCCAAGGTGCCTGTGTTCTTCTAGGGGCCATGGAGGGGAGGGTCCGTGCCAGGCCTCTTTCTTTGTCTTGCAGGTGGCCACCTTCTTATGTGGACATCATCTTCCCCTGTGCATGCCTCTGTCCTAATCTTTTCTTAGGAGGAACACAAGCCGTGTAGGATTAGGGTCACCCTAATAACTTCATTTTCACTTGATTATCTTCACAAAGACCTTCCCTCCAAACATGGTTATATTCCGAAATGCTGGGAGTCAGGACTTACAAATTCTAGGAGACAGAGAACAATTCAGTCCATAGCCCTTACCATTACGTGGGCTGGAGCAGTGGCTCAGTGGTTATGGCACTTGTCTGGCATGCATGAGGACCTGGGGTCGAGTCCCAGGACCATGTATACCACGAAGTGTCAGAGCAATGAAAGCCACTATGAGAAACCAAATAAAATTGATTCTCTCTCTCCCACTGTCCCTCTCTCTCTCAAAAAAAAAAAAAAAGATGAAATACGTGACCTTGAAGACACGTGACACAAGGTCAGCCCTTTATGGTGCTTCTGTGGCGTTTTCTTTCAGTGCTGGAGATGGAACTTAGGACCTCGTGCATGCTAGGCAAGCACTCAACCCATGAGCCGCATCATCTGCCCTGTGCAAATTTTGAGCAGCATTTGGGTTCTGGATCCAGAGAGTCCTGGATTCCACCCCCGCCTCTGCCGCTTATCTGATGTTGACCTTAGTCATATTAGCCTTCTCTGAACCTCAGTTATACGTTGGTGATCCTAGGACCTGACAGCAGTTCTTGTAGGGCATCCTTTGGGAAATTTGGTGTTAGGAGCTGCTCAATACATCAGTCTTGTGCTACGTAGTGATGTTTTGGTGAGCGATGGACTACATACATGTAGTAGTTGTGTAAGAGTTCAACTTGGTGCCATCATCACCACTGTAGTTAGTGTAAGTGTGCTCTGCCATGCTCACATAATCATGAAATGCCCTAATGATGCACTTCTCGATGGGTTCCCATCATAAACAATGCGGGACTGCATGAACTCCCTTCTTCCCCCGTCTTTGACTCTTCTTCCATCTTTCCATCTTTCTCATACCTCCTTCTGCCTGGAATATTCTCCCCCACAGCTTGACTTAAGAAAGTGGAGATTTCTCTAACTCTGGAGGAGCCTCTAGTATGCAGAGGGTGGGAGGAAGCGGGCTGAGCATCCTCTATTACCCCTTCCAGGATGAAGATGGAAAGGAACTGTCAGACGAGGACATCCGAGCTGAGGCAGACACCTTCATGTTTGAGGGTGAGGATGTAGAGTGAAACTGAAGGAGGGTGGGAAGGGCCACCATGTCCCTTTAGGAGACGTCCAAGTGGACACTATTGTCAGCCACCTTTCAATGCCTCACATTCCCACAGGTCATGACACAACATCCAGTGGGCTCTCCTGGGTGCTATTCAACTTGGCGAAGTATCCAGAATACCAGGAGAAGTGCCGGGAGGAGATCCAGGAAGTTACGAAAGGCCGGGAGCTGGAGGAGCTGGAGTGGTCAGTTTGGGGGTGCTAGGAGACTGAAGGGAGCACTTTGAGATCAGAGCCTTGCATGTGAATCTCTGCTCTATGACTCATTGTGTGACATTAGAAGTCACTTAAGCTTCCTGAATTCAAGTTTCTTCAACTGTAACATGGAAATGATAATGGTGCCTATGCCTACTTCAGAATGCAATACTTCACCAAGTGTCTTAGTAATTTTTGCAATAATGCTGCAGAACAAACATCCCTCAAAGGCAGTGATTTTCAGCAAGCATTTATTTATTACTCTTGTCTACACATTACTTTTGTGGCTGCTGGGCATGACTCAGTGGAGTTGGTTCAGGGCTTTTCCATAGGTCTCCTCATTCTCATTGGACCAGTAGGTGTATTTTTTTCTCAGTGCAGAGTCCAGAAGCATCACCCCCTCTCCCAACCCTCTTTCCAAATAAGTTACATTCTGAGGTGCTGGAGGTTGGGACTTCAACATGTCATTTCCCCCCCTCATGGATACAGTTTAACTCATAGCCCTCTATTTGGGTTCTGCAGTAACCTTTGGGATACACATGGTTTTATTATTTATTTTATCAAGTTTTTTAAAATAATAAAATATTTGGGTGCAGTAGTGCATGCCTGTAGTCCCAGCTGCTGGGAGGCTGAGGTAGGAGGGTCACTTGTATCCAGGAGTTCAGGTCAGTCTGGGCAACTTAGTGAGAACCTGTCTCTATAAACACATACATACATAATACATACTGAAATAGATCTGTACAAGCACACTGCTGCTGCCCTGAGCCTCTCTAGTTATTCTGTGTCCCCAGATGCCTTCTGACCACCACACAATTCATCAATTAAAGCATTAATGCTGGGCCCAGAAACAAGCCCCAGTGCTTGCTAATTGTGTGTGTGCGTGTGTGTGTGCGCGTGTGTGTGAGACAGAGAGAGAGAAAGAGAGAGAGTCACAGTTCCATTCTCTCCAGGGATGACCTGACTCAGTTGCCATTCACCACTATGTGCATCAAGGAGAGCCTGCGTCAGTTCCCACCTGTGACCCTCGTGTCTCGTCGCTGCACAGAGGATATCAAACTTCCAGATGGACGCATCATCCCCAAAGGTGCTGGCTGTGTTTCCCCTGCAGCTGGTTTACTACCCCAGTGATGTGGCTCCTCTACTGTCCACAGGGGCCTGGCCATGCCTGCCCCAGGGGCATTATCCCTGTGGATGTGGCAGTACTCTGTGTGCCCTCTTGCTTCCTGGGTGACAGGGTGAAGCCCAGTTGTGTATGGGGGAGATACAGGTGGGTGGGTCCAGGTGGAAAGGAACTGGTGTGGCAGGGTTGGCCATGGGAGGGTGCAAGTGGGGGCAGGTCAGTCTCGTTCGGTCATCAGCTGTCACCCGGAGACCTGTCCTGGTTGATGCTGAGGATTGAAAGAACCTTATTCCCAGGTCCAGGCCCTGAATACCACCTGGTCTGTGGGGAGCAACAGCACAGTGCAGACATTCCCAGCCACATGGGAGTGGGCTAAAGGGAGAGATGAGGGCTAGAGAAGGCCAAACATGGAGGGCTGGCTCCACCCGACAGGAGAGTTGTCCTGGGGGAGGAAACATGGGGGGAGGTCTTGGAGGTTGGAAAGGAAATAAGCATGTTTATGGAGCAGAGCCTCAGGGTGCAGACTGTAAAAGGCCTTGAATGCTAGGGGCGGTACTTGAGCTCCATCCTGAGGGCAGTAGGGAGCCAAGGGAGGTGACTGAGCTGAGGAGGAGCAATGCCATATTCGTGAGAAAGATCCCTGTGTGGCCAGTACAGCAGCCAGAAAGGTGACAGGTGCCTCTTAGTGGGAGGCAGGGGGAGTGGAGAGGGGAGCAGGATATTTCAGGGAAGGATGGCTAGGTAGTGGTGGCAGATGGCTCGTGGGAACACCCTGGCTCCAGGGAGAGCTGGGGAGGGGGATGTTTCCAGAGGAGGCCCTATCTCCTTTGGGCCCCACGGTCCCCACCTGTCTCCACAGGAATCATCTGTTTGGTCAGCATCTATGGGACCCACCACAACCCCACAGTGTGGCCTGATTCTAAGGTGAGCTCCTGCCCCTAACCCTCCCTGCCCTCAGCTCCTTCCTCCCCAGAAGGGGCAACCCTGGGGCGGTGGGACCTTCCTTCCTCTGCCCCTCAGGGAGCCAGATAGCTAGCTTCAGGCCCCAAGTGCCCTTCTCCCCATGTATCCATCCACCTTTCACCAATTTGTTAGATCAACACATAGTTATTGAGCACCTATTGTGTGCCAGGCCCTCCTTGTGCTGGGCACTGAAGACAGAGGATGATATTGTCTTTATTTTCACGGAGCTTGTGGTGACATTCTCGAGGAAGACAAAAAGCAAATAAATAAGTTCATCTTGGGTATTGATAAATATTCCAAAGAAATAAAAACTGGTGGAGTTGGGGACACGTTAGCCCAGACAGAAGAAGTGATGCTTGATTTGAGACTTGAAGGGTGTGACAAGCAGGGCGAAGTGTGCTCCAGGCAGATGAACCAGCAAGCCCTGAGGTGGGAATGAGCCTGGCTCACGGGGCAGCAGGAGGCAGGTGTGGCTGGATTACAGTGAGTGTGCGGTGCAGTGGAAGGGGAAGTCCTGAGGTGCCTCTGGTCCCCAGAGGTTGAGGGTGGGGGCCAGACTAGAATGGATGGGCCAGTCCCCTAGACTCACCCCTGTGCTATTCCTGTCTAGGTGTACAACCCTTACCGCTTTGACCCTGACAATCCACAGCAGCGCTCCCCGCTGGCCTATGTGCCCTTCTCTGCAGGACCCAGGTAAGCCACACGGGGTAGGCACAGAGCCAGTGGAAGTTCAGAGGCGTGCCCATTAGAAGCACAGACCACTCCCCACCCAAGTGTCCTCGCCACCAACCCATGTCCTCTCTGTACCCTCAATGAAACAGCAGATCCTCAAACCAGACTCTGCGGTAGCATTCTTGGGTATTGGGCACACCTACTGTGTGCCAGAACCCGAGTTCTGGGCTTACATGCCCCCAACAGCTCCATGCTGCCATTGTCTCCATTCTACAAAGGAGGGAGCTGAGGCTCGGAGAAGGAGGCCATTTAGCCGCAACACAAAGCCAGTGCGAGGCTGCACCAGGATTCTAACATTTATCCAGCGAGTCTTGGGGTCTCGCTAACATCCAGCCCAGGATGACTGCCCTACTTTAGAGATGAGTCAGGTGAGGCCCACCGGCCCCGCTTATGCAGGAGCCCACGTACCCCTTTCTCCAGGAACTGCATCGGACAGAGCTTCGCCATGGCGGAGATGCGCGTGGCGGTGGCGTTGACGCTGCTGCGCTTCCGCCTGAGCGTGGACAGAACGCGCAAAGTGCGGAGGAAGCCGGAGCTCATCTTACGCACGGAGAATGGCATCTGGCTCAACGTGGAGCCACTGCCTCGGCGGGCCTGAGCGCCAGCGTGCCCCAGCGGACCCGGCGTCCAGGTCCCACCGGTGGAGGACCAGGCCCCGCCCCCAGGTCCTGAGGGGCGGGCCTAGAAGACCACGCCCCTCGAAGTTCCCGCTGTGTTCCTGGGGAACCAGGCTCCACCTCTGGGCAGCCTGTGGGTGCTGGCCACGCCCCTCAAGGCAAGGCTCCACCCGCGAGGGTCTGGCCCCGCCCCTTGAGTTCCCGCTCCTGTCCTGCTGCTTGAGGGACCACCCAGGCCACGCCCACTCTGGCCCTCAGAGTATTAGGGATGGAGGTTCTCAGGCCACGCCTCTGCGGATCAATATTCCAAGGCCCCGCCCACTGAGCCTTCTGAGGACCCGCCTCTCTGACTCAAGCCCCGCCTCTCCACTGCGTGGACCCAGGCTGGCTTCTAAATTGAGGACTTGGCTGCAGGAACCTGAAGTCAGGACCCTGAACCTGGACATCACCATCCTTAGACCCCCCCAGCTCATATGAGCGGACTGCTCAGCGTCATTCCAGAAGTCGGGCTGTTTTATTTTGCTGTTGTTTTATAAGCCCAGACCCTCACAAACCCCTTCCTACCTCTCTTACTCAAAGGCCTTTTGCTGAGTGTTCTGATTTTTGAAGAATAAAATCAAAGGTTTGCAAACACCTCCTACCCTCCATCCCTTAACCCAGCCAAACCCTTGCACCTGGATCCCAGGATGGAAAGGAGGGGCTCTGGGCTGTTGGCAAACAATTGGGATGCTGTGTGGGGGCTAGAAGGCTGGGGAACCATTTGTCCTAGGACATAAACTACGATTTTGGGGGACAGTTTGTGCATTCATTTACTTTGTTCATAGATTGCATATTAATTAATTGTCTATTGGCATGGGGCCAGGAGCACAGATGCGCCTAATTCATGGCCCCACAAGGGGTGTGGGACAGATATTGAACAAATAATATCACACATAAATGATTGTTTACAACCTGTGATAAGTGTTTCACATGTGAGGAGCAGCCCTGGTGCTGGATGACAGGTACGGTGGCTGAGGGCGGAACTCCCTGATGCTGAAGTAGGAGTAGCAGCTGAATGGGTGGTAAGAAGAGTGAAGAGTATTACAGGCAGAAGGAACAGCATCTGAACATGCCGAGTGTGCTCTAGAGACTCACAAGGGGCTGAGGTGGCGGGGCTGGGGAATGGAAGTAGGATGGAACAAGAATGGGGAACAGGGGAAAAATGTGCAGGCTTTATATGAAGGGCAATAGGGAGCCATGGAAGATGTGTGAGCTGGGACACAGCAGGACATGGTTTGATCTGAAGTTGACGGAGAGGTGGCTCATGGAGGGTACTGCAGGTTGGGGTCCTGGGGGAGAGAGAAACTGAGGTTCAGGCAGGAAGTGTCTGAGTTGGGGTGGTTACCTTGTTGTGGAGACTAAGGGTAGGGAGGTGGTAAGGATAATGCCCAGGCCTTTGGCTGAGGGAACTAGACAGTGGAGTAATCCCTGGTATGGGGGGTATAAAAGATGGGACAATGACAACATCAACAGTAACAGCATCAATTCAGCCAATATTTACTGAGCACTTGCTGTGGGCTGGACATGGTTTTAACCCTCGCATTGTTGACATACAAGGGGGAGGCAGTTGAAAATGTAAGTAGAGAACTAAGGAAATTCACTAAGGGCTTGCGGGGCCCACTGAAAAGATTTTTAACTTTTTTTCTTGTGAGAGGAATGGGGACCTATAGAGGGTGCTGAGCAGAGGAAAGACATGACTTGTCAAGATTGTTAGTTGCTGTGTTGAACAGAGATGGTGTGAGGCTAGGATGAAATTAGGGAGGTTGGGCTAGTGTGACTACATCAGTGCAGCTGAGAGATGACAATGTCTTGAACCATGCTGGGGGTTTTAGAGGTGATGGAGGGGGTTGGATTTCCATAAGAAGTGACAGCGTCACGAAGGGAGAGTTGTGAGGTTCACTGATGGATTGAATGTAGGTTTTGGGAGAGGTGGTGGTAGAGGTCTAGAAAGCAGTTGGGGGGTAGGGGCTCCAGGTTTGGATTTGAGCCCCATGAAATGTGGAACTGACATCAACTGACGTGGGGGATGCAGAATGGAAGAAGGATATCAGTTTTGACTGGGAGGAGTTAGAGATGTTAAACAGGCAGTTGGTAAATGGTTCTTGAATTTGGGAGTTCTGGGCTGGGGATGCATGCTTTAGAAGTCTTGGTATTTAGAAAATATCTAAAGAACGAGACTGGGTGAAATTGTTGTGTGTGTATGTGAGAGAGAGGGAACACACGCATGGAAGAGGCATTTAGGGACTGAGCCCTGGGGGTGGGGTATGACTCTAAAGTTAATTTAACAAGCGTGAGATCAAAATGGATTGGATGCATACTGTGTGCTCTTCCTGTATATTCTCATTTAATTCTCACACTGATTGATGAGATCACTTTTTATTATTCCATTTAACAGAAATGTAAACTGCTACCCCAGAGGGAAGCAACTCACTAAGTCCTACAAACAAATACGTTACGTTGGGGCCTCAGCTGGGATCCTGAGTCCTTTTCCGCCCCATCCCTCATCCTGGGTCCCTAGTCTCTCTCTTTAGAAGCCGTTGTCAACAAGGCTGGGCTTGGCTGGACTGTTGATGCCAGAGGCAGTGGTGTGTCCAGGGTGCCCTGCTGGCAGCCAGATCTAGGATTGTGGACCGGAATCCCCTGTTTAAGGTACTCTGGGGTTGAATGGGAAATGAGTGGTTCTCCCCCCGCCCATCCTACTGGAGCTATTGGGCTTTTGCAGCTGTGGCTGCTCCCACACCTCTGTCCCAATGGAAGATCTTCAAGCGAGCATCATTCACCAAAGATCTCTTGGCTTCCTTTGAAGCAAACCTGTCGTCTGCCAGCCAGACTTTGGTCTTGGGAGGCAAGATGAGTTCAACCTCCTGTTCTTCTGAGCAGAGGCCATGGGCTTCTCTCTGCACCTCAGTTTCCCCTTGTCATGTGGATCTTACGGGATCATCATACTAGCAATGCACATCAAGTTTCCTCTAAGGGCTGTGAGGGGGAGGAGGGGAAGTGTGGAACCCGGGACTCTGCCACACCTGCGTGGGAAATTCTACTCCTCCTGGGCCTCCTGCCTCCTTCTTCTCTTAAGTGTGAAAGATGCTCCCTCTGCTGGACAGTTGGGACACAACAGGTTCCAAGAAATTAATTCTGTGAATTCCAAGTATGCGCCCCCTCCCACGCTTGTTTGTGACTGCACATGTGACCGTGTATGCATTTAGGGGACTGTGTGTGCATGTGTTTGGGGGTGTGCATGTGTATGACAGTGGGGGATGTTGAGAGCAGCGGTGGAGAGAACCACTTTATCTGGCCTCACCAGGCTATGATCATGGCTGGAAGCCTCTCAGAGAGCCCTGCCCTGTCCCCAGGCATGACCCCAGACCGGACATTCTGGAGATACACTGCCCTTGCATCACCCTGAATACTGACGGGTGCATGAAGAGTCCAGCTGCTCGCTTTGGGAGGGATCACACTGAGGTGCGTGTTCTGTGCTGTCTGACTTCTGGAGCTCTCTGAAGGGCTGAACCTTGGTTACCCACGATGGAAACATCTTTCATCTGGCTCAATTAACCACTTCCTTCCCTTTCCATCACACTTCCCCAGGGTCCTGCTGGGGTTTCCTGGGATCATCTCCCAAAGACAGAACCTGCAGTTGAATTCTTGTCTTAAGGTCACCCCTGAATAAAGTATTTGCACTTGAACCCTTGTGTCGGGGTCTGCTTCTGGGGAAAGTGAGCCAAGACACACATGTTGACCGGCTCTTCCAATCTCTATAGGCCTACTCTTTATTTTTGGTACTGGGAATTGAACCCAGGGGTGCTCTACTACTGAGCAACATCGGCAGAACTCTTTTTTATTTTTAGTTAGGTCTCACTAAGTTACTGAGGTTGGCTATTGGCCTGGATCTTGCGGTTCTCCTGCCTTAGCCTCTGGAGTATTTGGGATTACAATTGCTCAACCAGTCCCTTGGGCCACTCTTATTCTCTTTTTATGGAGGAGTAAGTTGGGGGGTGGAAAGAGAAACAGGGTGGAGGGAGGGAGAGAGAGAAAGTCATTTTCCCAAGGTCACACAGCTGGCAAGTGCAGAGTTCAGCTTTGATTTTGGGCTGTCTCACCCCAAGTTGCTCACTTGACCTTCTCTCTCAAGAGCCTCCTCCTTGCCACAGGAATGCACAAAGAATGTTCCCAGCCAGCCAAGTCTCTGATGCATGTTCCAGAGACACCCAAGGCACACAGATATTGTCTATGTGCTTATTGCTCGGTGTTGAGCATGTGTTGGGGAATGCTGGAGGCATTTTCTGAATTTCTCCTCTCTGTTTCTTACCTGGTTTTGATGTAAACAAGTTGTAAGTGTAGAAATGTGTTTGTAATATAGAAATGTACCATTTGGGCTCAGCATGGACAGCTTTCTCAATGCTCCAGAGCATCAGCCAGATGGCTCGTTCTGGTGGCTGGCCACTGACTGGGGTTCTCTATTATGGTCAGATAGTGCTTCCTCTTATTTTGGCAGCTGGGCTCAGGATTACTTATTCCAACAGGCCTGGTAGGAAGCTGTAAGGCTTCTTATAACTTAACCTCTGAAATCCTAGAAGTCACTGAGACAACTTGGAGTCCAGGTGAAGGGAATTACATCTCTATCAGTCTGGGTTCTCCAGAGAAACAGAATCAGTAGTAACTATTATCCATCTGTCTATCATCTATCTATCATGGTTTAGATCTTAAATGTCCCCCAAAGGCAATGTGTTGAAGGCTTGGTTCTCAGCTCATGTCTCTGTTGTGAGGTGGAGCCTTTAAGAGGTGGAAAGAAGTGAGGTCATTGCGGGGGGGGAGGTCACCCCTGAAGGGGATGTTGTGACCTGAGCCCTTTTGCTCTCTACTTCCTGGTCACCAGGAGGTGAGTGGCTTTACTCTGCCATGATGCTGAACCTCATCACAGGTCCATTTCTCTCTTTCATTTGAGTTTCTGTTAAACGTCATGCGTTGGAGAGTTCCTGCCTGATCATTGAGTCCCAAACAGTCCCTCTGTCCCTTTCTAGTAAGTTTCACTCTGATTCCTCACAACATAGGTGGCACAGCATCACCTCCACCACTATCTATTGCTAAGCAGTCCCAGGCCAGTCCAGATTCAAGGGGAAGGAAAATAACTCCTCCAAAAATTGGGAACAACATAAAAGAATTCATGCCTCTTTGAGGGTCTGGGTCAGGTCTGGGGATTTTGCGTTGCTAAAATGCTACAGGTAATGCCAGTGCTGCTGGTTCAGCAGCCACAGTGTGGGGAGCCCGTTCCTAGACCTCACAATTACAAAGGTTCTTTCTCCCCTAAATACTTGAGAGTATCTGCTGCGTGCCAGGGCTCACTTTGACCTGTGCTGTTCTGTTTCCTGACTTAACCGCGGGGCTGAAGAAAGCTATTGCACTTCTGTTTCCTCTTCTTCCTCCTGCTTCTCCCCAAACCTAGCTGCTCAGCTCGGCTGCTTTTCACTCTGCACCTGGCTCTTCTCGGGATGGACCTGCCAGCAGGTGGATCTTCCCTAGCAGAGAAGGTGGAGAATCTGGGGGCAGCACACCCCAAGTTGCAGAGGGTCCCAGAGTCCTCCAGGGCCAGAAGCTGGATCAGTTGGGCTAGAAGGCATGTGGGTAGAGGAAAGGCAAGTTTTGCATCTCCTTTCTATTAATTACCGGAGGAATCTCACAATCCTCTCACTCAACAGCTCCATGTGCAAGGTCCTGAGTTCGGTCCTCAGCCCTGAAAAAAAAAAAAAAACAACCCCCCCCCAAAAAAAACCAAATGTACTCTCATCTTGGAGCCTGACTAGGGGTAAAGGGAATTCAGGACAATTTTTGGACATGATGTGCCCCTTTAAGGCCAGCATCCTGTGGTGCATGCAGAGGTACAAGCTGATAATCCTAGTTACTCAGAAGGCTCAGGCAGGAGGATTGCAAGTTTGAGACCAGTCTGGGCAACTTAGGGAGACTCTGTCTCAAAAACAAAAACAAAGGAGCTGGAGCGGTGGCTCAGGTACTTGCCTGGCATGTGCAAGGATGCAGGTTTGAACCCCAGGATCACATACACAGTGAAGTGTCAGAGCAATGAAAGCCTTCAAAACTTAAAAAATTGATTCTCTCTCTTACTGTCCGTCCCTCTCTCCCTAATTTAAAACAAACAAACAAAACTCAACATACCATTTCCCAGATGGTAAATCTGAGTCCATTGAGGGCCAGCATTGCCCACAGCAGAACAAGGACTCTACTTGGGGTTCCCTGGCTCTATTCCCACCCAGGCCTGGACCCCTTTCACTCATGGTCCTTCTGAGCTTTATAGCTGCCCCTCCCTTCTATCCTCTGTCCTCTGAAGCTGTGCCTTCAGGTGTGCTTTTCCAGATGGGCTCTTTATCTCCAGAATCTGACCCAGATAACATCAGCACTGTTGGATTCTTTGTTTCTGTTGCTAGAGGTCATGTCTCAACCCAAGTTCTGGGCTGATTAGAGGCAGCACCTGAACTCTTGCCAGGCTGTGCACCTGGTCAGGTCTCCATCTCTGAGCCTCCTAATTCTGCCCTGAGAAATGGTGCATGATGTCCTCCTAGCCCATGCTTGGAGAGAAACTCAGAACAAAGCTTGGCTTGGGCCTGGTTTCCTGGCACCCAAACTCTCAAGTTCATTGCTTTTACTTGACATCCCTTGGCCTTGGAAGGGCAGGGACTGATGTGAATCTGGGGGCCCAGAATCACCTTTGCCCCTGATTCAGGCAGAAGGTGCTGACTCCTAAGGATATGCCCTGTGACCCTGAGGTGGTTTCTCTCACCCATCTGGCGCCGCCCCCAAGTCTTGGCTGTCGGCCCAGGCAGGGAGGAGGCAGCCAGGCCTATGGGGATTGGCTGACCCAGCCCAGGCCTGGCCAACTTCCTGCAGCCTCCTCCAGGTCAGGAGCCAGGGACAAAGAAGTCCCAGAGGAGTGGAGAGGAGATTGTGGGGCACGAGTTGCTCCTTACTGAA
Source organism: Aplodontia rufa (assembly GCA_004027875.1). Classification (NCBI taxonomy): domain Eukaryota; kingdom Metazoa; phylum Chordata; class Mammalia; order Rodentia; family Aplodontiidae; genus Aplodontia; species Aplodontia rufa. The sequence continues at coordinate 7,727 of PVKS010024754.1, read as the reverse complement.
GGTGGCAGGCTGGGGTGGGAGGGAGGGTCTTGGACTGGGATGGGGAGGGTGCTGCCCAAGGCTGGGAACGTGTTGGTCCTGCAGATGGCGGTTCCTGGATAAACAAGCCCCGCCACTTCCCCATGATTCAGGCTGGGCCACTCTGGGTTTTAAACAGTCTTTCTCTGTCCCTCTCCTCACCCTTGTCATTGCCTCTTTTCTGGATTGCCCTGACTCTTCTTCTCCCTCCCTGTTCCACCCCTGTCCTTGAAGTCTGTCCCTGTCCAGCGTTCCTGGAGTTCCCCATCCCGTTCCTGGGCCTCAGCAGCTCTCCTTCTGTTCCATCTTCCCTGCAGGATGCCACAGCTGAGCCTGTCCTGGCTGGGACTGGGGCCCGTGGCAGCCTCTCCTTGGCAGCTCCTACTGCTGGTCGGGGCCTCCTGGCTCCTGGCCCGCATCCTGACCAGGATCTATGCTTTCTACGACAACTGCTGCCGACTCCGCTGTTTCCCACAGCCCACAAGGCGGAACTGGTTTTGGGGTCACCTAGGCCTGGTGAGTGTGGCATACTGGGTCTGGATTATCAGGGTGAGAGGTAGGGAATAGGCTCCGGGGGGGGTGGACTCAGGTATGGGGAAGCAGAGAAGTGTGGGAGACTGTGGGGACCTTTTTTCCCTCTCTGCTCCCCAGATCCCTTCCTCTCATCTCTGTCCTGTTGATGTCCTTGACCCTTTCTCTTCTTTCCCACCTGCTTTAGGTCACATTCCTTACTGCCTTCCCCACATTAGTGCATCCTGTCCTATTTAGGGGGCTCCCAAGGTAGACTGCACAGAGAGGGGAACCCCCAGCCAGTCCACAGTTTCTGCCCTTGGATTTGTGGCCTCCTTGGGGGCACTATCCGGGTCTACTTCCTGCCTGGCCCATCTCTGTTGGCTGCCAGTGCACTGCATGCATGAGCTATGACCCACCCTAATCATACTCCCAGCAGCACTCCTGGGCCAGAGAAGAAGTGTGGGCAACTTCTCCTTCTCCTCCAATTCCTTGAGAACTTTCCTTTTCTCATCTTGCCCTCCCTCCCTCTTTCCCTCCCTTCTTTGCTGTTTTCCAGACCCAGCGCCTCGTGCATGCTAGGTAAGTGCTGTACTACTGAGCCACACTCCAGCCCAAAGACTTTCTTTTTCAGAAAGGATTGCTCTGGCCTCTGCCACAGTGGCTACAGCTCCCAGGAGGGGCCTCTTCTTTCACCATCCCAGCCTTATTCTCAGAGGCCTTTGCTTTATGTTTGTCCCCTATTGCCTTGCGCTTTGCTAGCACTCGTAAGGGTGCCACCTCCAATGCCACTGATTGATGTGTTTCCTTCTCTCACTTACAGCTCTCCTTCCAGTGTCCTTGTCTACCTCCCCTCACAACCCCTCAGGACTTCCATCTGCTCTGCATTCTAGTTCAACAGCTTCTTTTGAATCCCCTTTCCTTAAATACCTCCAGGTTAGGTTCAGATTCACAAGCTGAAGCCGCTTGCTGTTTGGGCTTTCCTTCATGGATATTTGGAAAAAATTGCTTTGGATAAACTCAGTCACCATGTTCTCTGATGTCTTCTCCACAGTGATGCTGGAGAAGGTCACAAAACTGTGCAAATAGAGCGCACGTAAATTCCTACCCATCTACCTCCAATGTGCTTCACTCTTCACCAAACCTCCCTTCCTTGCCTCCCTTTCCTGGCTCATTCCTTATCTGGTGCCCACCCCCACCACCCGCATGACCTCTAGGTTCCCTAAATCCCATGGATGCTTCCCAGCCCCATCTCATCCATCTCCCAGAAGTCCTCTCCCATGCCCAGAAACCGCCTCTTCTCTTGGTTCCAGGATGACACTCTCCCCTGATCTTCCCTGAGCTTCCTGTGGCCCTTCTATCTCTCTCCAGCTCCTTTTCTCCCCCCTACCCCAGTCTTTTCATATGGGATTCTCTGGGATCCCAAGGACTCTTCCCTCCTCTCTCTCCTGAAGCCACCTCCTTGGCCAGAGGTTCAGCTCTCCAAGTTAACCATGTTTCCTCCTGAAATGGATTCCAGGTTCACACTTGAGTTGGGGACCAACATAAGAGGTGCCTCCAAATTTGCTATCTGCAAAGTCGAGGAGTAACCCATCCAGAGTTAGTGGCAAGAGGCTATTCTGGGCTTGGGGGACCAGGGAGAAAGTTGGAGTGAAATTTCCTGTGAGTTCACAATGAATGGGGGTGGATTGTAAGGTGTCGGTGGGTGCACAGACAGAGAGATGGGGAGTTTGAGACGGGAGTAATCAGAAACATTGAGACAAAAAGGTGCACACACACATAGAGGTGGGGGACAGAAACCGAGACAGACAGAATGAGGGAGAGAGATGGAAAGACACACAGAAGGAGAGATGAACAGGAGTAAAGGAGCACATACATACACAGATCATCGCACATGCATGTATCTGTATCTATTCAATCTCTGTCTCTGTTTGCTACCTATTTATCTTTAACCTATTTAATATGTTATCTACCTATCTTATCTTTCTACAATGTATCATGCTCTAGCAATCATCGGTGTATCTATCATGCCTATATTTATCATTTCTCCATCTATCAATAATCTGTACATTCATCTCTGTATCTTTATCTATTTATAATATATCAATCTATCCCTAATCTATGTATCCACTTTTGTATCTCTTTTATCTATCATATCTATCTACAATCTATCAACAATGTGTCCCTATCTATTATTTGTCTGTCCATCCATCCATCCATCCATTATCTATATTGCTATCTAGGAATAGAAACAGAGATGAAGAGAGTGAGAGTTCAGAGAGAGGTACAGAAACAGAAAGGGAGAGACTCAACCTGCTGAAGCTGAGTCAGTGAGAAGTGTAGAGGTGAGAAGGTAGAGGAGGTGAGATGGGCGGGGGGTGTGGTAGGCAAACAGATGCACTGGACAGTGGTGGAATCCACATCTCCTCACCAGGACTGACCTCAGCCTTCTCTTTCTCCAGGCACAAAGCAATGAAGAAGGCATGCGGCTGGTGGAGGAGCTGGGCTACTCCTTCCGTGATATCCACCTCTGGTGGGTTGGGCCAGTCTTCCCCGTCCTGCGGCTTGTTCACCCTAACTTCGTTGCTCCTCTGCTCCAGGCACCAGGTATCTCTCCCAGAATTCTGACCCCTAGCCTCTTCCCTGTTTCTGTTCCCAGCCATTCCCACCCCTGGACAGGTCAGGCTGAGGAGGGGAAGGAAAATATCCAGCAAAGACCATGGCTCTGCCCATAACTGGCAGGTGACTGGACAGGTCCTTGGCTCTCTCTGGCTGCTGAGGTCTTTTCAGTTGTGAGTGGTGGAAGCCACTAGTATTGTCTAAACAAAGAAAGGGGATCTAATGTCTGTAGAGTGCGGGGAGAATGGTCTTCAGATACAGCTGGATCCAGTCTTCAGACTATGATATCAAGAGTCTCCTCGTAGTTCTGCTTCCTTCTGTGATGATATCACTCTCACGCTGGTAAAGATGAGACCTAGGATCTCAACCTTATATTTGCCTGGTTTGAGTGACAGAACCAACCCTTCACCTAATCCCTGTGACTTGATTATGGAGCTTAGGTCATATGCTCAGCTCTGGGTGGTGGAGCCACCGTCTCAACTACTTGGATTGAAATTGGGGAAGGTGTGCAGTGCTGGTTTCAAAAGAAAGGGGCTGGCTGCTGGATTGGAAGACACCATAGACATTGATTCACTAGCGTCCCTGTAACATGGGCAGTTCCTGAGTAAGGAAACTGAGGCTCAGGGAGGTACTATGACTTTCAAGTTCACACAGCATACCAAGGCCTCCCCCTTAGTTCTGTGCACTCCTGTATGCCCCAGCTGCCTCTGGTAGAAGGGTCCTTAAGCTGGTGGGCAGATATCAGCATCGGGAGGGGCAGGGTGGTTAATCCTCTGGTCTTCATAAGGTTAGAGGAGCCCTAATACTTAATGCTTAGTGTGGAGTACAGGAGGATGCCGAGGGAGTCTGGGTCATACCTGTGTCACATCTGGAACATTATTGGGACCATATTTAAATCCTGTCTGTGAATCATCTGTAGGGCACACTTAGTTCACATCAGACTGTCTTAAGTCTGTTTCAGACCATGTTGTATCATATCAGGGAAGATCATGTATGTTGTGTCTGTGACAGGGTCATAGTATCATATGTCCCAGGGCATATCAGGAGATCTCTTGAGTGAGGCAGAACACATAGGAGCCTTGTCAAGGCAAGCAGGAGTGTGCTGTGCTTCTGCAGCCCGGCCTGGTTCCCCTAGTCTTCCCACTGCTCCCTGATTCCTATGCCCTTGGCTTTCTTCCCATTATCCTGGGCTTGGAGTGGGGAAGTACAGACCCCTGGCTGGGAGTCCCCCCCCCCCACTCTACAGGCCCTGATGATTCTTATTCATGCCAGCTGAGGTTGCACCCAAGGACATGGCTCTCTACGGCTTCCTGAAACCGTGGCTGGGTGAGTACTGCAGGGGACAGGGCTTGGGGAAACTCTGGGGACCAGAGAAACCTGCTGCCCTTGCCCACTACCCATGCTGTCCTTCCAGGGGATGGGCTCTTGCTGAGTGCTGGTGACAAGTGGAGCCGCCACCGTCGCCTGCTGACACCTGCCTTCCATTTCAACATCCTGAAGCCCTACATGAAGATTTTCAACAAGAGTGTGAACATCATGCATGTGAGTTCCTTGAACCCAGGGCCCAGCTGGAAAGGGGCAGTGGCTCCAGTCTGATCTGGTCTGCCCTAGTTTCTACTAGTGGATTTGGGTCCCGAGATTTTCCTCTTCAAGCCCTGGTTTCCTCATCTGTAAAATGGTAATATTAATCTCTACTCAGTCATGGAACCATGCTCCTGGTACACAGTGGGTGCTTAGAAGGCACTGGCTTATAGTCTCCCTTATAAAAGCCCTGGAGACAACGCAGAAATGCTCAAGAGTACACAATAGCTCTTTCTGCGTAGCCTGCCCCTTAAAATCCCCCTGGTCTTGGTGGACCATTTGGACTCCTCCATTTGTCTCTTATGTTCCAGGAGGAGGGTTGTGTGGGCTTGCTAGCATGGCAGAGACTGGGGGGAGAGAGAGAGAGAGAGAGAGAGAGAGAAGAAATATTCAGTCATTTCCAATGCTTAGTTTCAGAACTAGCATATCATCATTTTTATCACATTCCATGGTACAAAGAAAGTCCCAAGACCAGCTCAGGTTCAAGAAATGAAAAAAAAAGTCTCTGCCTCCTACTGGAAGGAGCTGCAAAGTCTCATTGCAGGCTAAGGCTAGAGAAGGGATGAAAAGCTGGGAACATTTCTGCAATCATCCATCACTACGCTAAGGAAGAAGATTATGATAGCCAACACTTACTCAGCACTCACTATACCAGAAACATCATGCCAGTTCCAAGAGATGCTGTCTAATGTAATTTTCACCACCCCCTTGCCCCCGGCCGAGGTAGAGATGATTATCATTGCCACATTATGGATGATGAATCTGAAGGCCCAAGAGGTTATGGAGTTTGTCCAAGTTCACCCAGCAGTAAGTGAGCAGGCCTTCTAATCTAGTTATTTGACACCAAAACAGGTCAACTTAACTAACTGTTGCTGAAGATCTGGCAGGTGGGACCAGGGGAGGGCAGTGATTTGGTCAGGGGAGGCAGAGGTGGACTTGAACTCAGGTCCCTGATCCCAGCCCTGAGTCTTCATCTATGAGCAACACATTTTGCTCCCCCCAAACTTCTTGGTCCTCCCTGGATTTGGGAGCCTGGGCAGAGGACCAGGAGGTCGATTCTGGGGAGCCCATTCTAGTGGTAATGTTGGGCAGTGGCTCTGGGAGCCAAGGCCCAGCCCCAGAGAAGCTGCTCCCTTCTCCGGCCAGGCCAAGTGGCGGCGACTGGTCTCAGAGGGCAGCACCCGTCTGGACATGTTTGAGCACATCAGCCTCATGACCTTGGACAGTCTGCAGAAATGCGTCTTCAGCTTCGACAGCAATTGTCAGGAGTGAGTCCTTGCCCAGGGCCTGGGAAATTGGTGAGGGGATGGAGGACTGACCAGAGGAACCAGTGGGAGCTTCTGGACAAGGTGGTTCAGAATGGGGCATTGAAGGCCAGGGACGGGGAGAGATAGTGGTCCTTCCAGGTAGGTGGGCCTGTTTCGTAAAGCTGAGTGGGCTCAGATGAGCAGGGTGTGTGCCCCAGGCAGTAATGAGGCCCCCTGGAAATGAGGTTGGGGAAGAAGAATGGTTCCATCTCGAGGACACTCAACAGCCAGGCAGAGGAGTGTGGATTTTATCCTGGGCTCCAGGGAGCCATGAACAGTGTGGGAGCAGATGAGAGTCATGGTCAGAGCTGAGCTTGGACAGCTGACTCCATGGAAGACGGACTGTCACGAGCCACAGGATGCCTGGAGACCTAGAGGGGAGGAGGTCTGATCTCGGTGGAGATTTAGGAGAAACCGAGGAAGAATGGGCAGGACTGGATGTTGAGTCAGAAAGAGCGGAGATGAGTGTCATGTCCAGGTTCTGCCCTGGAAACCCGGGATGGGAGGCAGCTCAGGGGGAGTGGGAGGCAGGGAGGAGTGTGCTCAGCAGTGTCCTCTCCTGGGTGGAATGTGGTCCTGAGATCCAGGCCGGGAGGTGCTCCAGGGTCCTGTGAGTGCTGAGGAGCTGCTTCCCCTCCATCCTGGCCATGCAGGAAGCCCAGTGAGTACATTGCCGCCATCCTGGAGCTCAGTGCCCTCACAGTGAAACGGCACCACCAGGTCTTCCTGCACTCGGACTTCCTGTACTACCTAACTCCCGACGGCCGCCGCTTCCTCAGGGCCTGCGACCTGGTGCACGACTTCACAGACACCGTCATTCAGGAGCGGCGCCGCACTCTCGGTGCACAGGGTGCTGATGACTTCTTCAAGGACAAGGCCAAGTCTAAAACTGTGGACTTTATTGATTTGCTCCTGCTGACCAAGGTGGGCTTCTGTGAGACTTGAATTCAAGGGCTGTCATGGACCTTGATGTTAAAAGTAAGAAAGAAATTGAACATGATCGAGAAGGTCCTGGGGAGCCACTGAAAGTGCCTGGGGGAAGGAGAGACAGAGATAAGTGTGGGAGGTGACTCCATAGAAGGCTGCTGGTGAGGAGCAAGGAGAGGCAGGAACAAGGAAAGCAACTGAAGGACAGGCTCTGGAGGTGACAAGGGAGGGACCCTGCTGGCATGATGGGTCTTCAGAACCTGCTTCAGCTCAGACTAAGCTGCCGTCAGACCTGGCATGATTTGAGGGTCTCACCTTGTCTCCAGGATGAAAACAGGAAGCAGCTGTCAGATGAGGACATACGAGCAGAGGCGGACACCTTCATGTTCAGAGGTGAGGGACCAGCGAGGGACTGCAGAGGGGGCAGGGGTCTCTGCATTCTTCCCATCCTCCCCTTTCCCCTCCTTCCTGGGGCCTCAATGCTTGGGCGCTGTCCACCTTCTGGTGCTGAAGCAGCCCAAAGATCCAAGGCTGCCTGGCTGTCCCTCAGGCCATGACACCACCGCCAGTGGCCTCTCCTGGGTCCTGTACAACCTGGCGAGGCACCCAGAGTACCAGGAGCGCTGCCGGCAGGAGGTGCAAGAGCTGCTGAGAGATCGTGATCCAAAAGAGATTGAGTGGTGAGTGAGGTCCTCAAGGCTGTTCCCCAGTCCCTTCCCTGGCTCCCCAGGTGGGGAATAGGAAGATATATATATATATATATAT
>PVKS010024753.1:0-30693 GCA_004027875.1 Aplodontia rufa | reverse complement strand
ACATTTATTAGAAGTATATAGCGATACAGGATACAGAAGAGGGGGAAACATTGTCAAAACAGTAGCTATCAATATGTGTAAACTTTGTTAACCAGGGGTAATGCTAACGCACAGATAAGCTACTATGGGTTTCATCTATTGCAGTTTCCCCCAGAAGAACTCATGTGTTAAATGGGTATCTAGTGGAGGAATAACATCGGCTTCTGGAATGGTTCCCCCATCTTCCCCATCACCAGACTCCTATGAGTTCTTCGTATACCCTCCCCCCTCCCCATCCCCTTCCCTACACCTCCAAGTTACCAAGGGAGCTTTTGCCCCTGTTGCACTGAAAGTCATTCAATTTGAGGCTTTGTTAGGTCAGCCGTCTGTCCTACTGCTTCAACATAAATTCTAGTATCAACAGATGAGAGAAACCATTCGGCCCTAAGTCTCTGAGCTTGGGAGACTTCACTAAGCATAATTCTGTCCATCTCCATCCATTTGACTTCGAAAGCTATAATATCGTCTTCTCTGATGGCCGAGTAGTATTCCATAGTATATATGAACCAAAGCTTTTGTATCTACTCATCAAGTGAGGGGCATCTGGGTTGGTTCCATAATCTAGCTATAGTAAATTGAGCTGCTATAAACATTGATGAAGCCACATCGCTATAATACGCTGATTCTAAATCTTTTGGGAAAATTCCCAGGAGTGGGATAGCTGCGTCATAAGGTGGTTCCATCCTTAATTTTTTGAGGATTCTCCACACTGCTTTCCATAGTGGCTGAACCAGTTTGCAGTCCCACCAGCAGTGTAGTAGTGTTCCTCTTTTCCCACAGCCCCTCCAGCATCTGTCGTTGTTTGTATCATTTTTGCCACTCTAACAGGAGTGAGGTGGTATCTCATTGAAGTTTTGATTTGCATTTCTCTTAAAGCTAATGATGTAGAGCATTTTCTCATATATTTATGGGCTTTCTGAACTTCGACTGGAGAGAAGTTTCTTTTAAGTTCTTTAGCCCATTTATCGATTGGATTTTTTGTGAGTTTGGATTTTAATTTCTTTAGTTCCCTATAAATTCTGGATATTAGCCCTCTGTCCGAGGTAAGTGAGGCTCTTAATGCGTCCGTTTCAGTGAATCCCTGAGTGGAGACTGGCTTCTCATCTTACAGTTACATTTATTTGTTTTGCTGTCGTCTTAATCACTTTAAACATACAGTTCAGAAGTGTTAAGTACATGCACATTGGTGTGAAGCACTTCTCTTGAATCTTTCATCCTGCAGAAACAGAACTTTCAGAGCCACGAAACAATTCCCCTTATTCCTCCTCCTTAACCCCTGGTAGCCACCATTCTACGGAGCATATTATGAGTTTTGCTACTTTAGATACATGATATAGGTAGAATCGTGCAGCATTTTATTTTTGCGACTGGGTTATTCCACTTAACATAATGTTTTCAGGGTTCATCCAAGTTGTAGCGTGAGACCGAGTCTTCTTCTTTTAAGGCTGTGTAGTACTCCACTTTGTATCCCGTTGTTCATCTGTTCATTCATCTGTCAGTGGCACTTGGGTTGCTCCGCCTTGTCTGTTGTGAATACAGTTCTGTGAACATGGATGTACAAATGCCTTTTTGAATCTCTGCTGTCAGTTCTTTTGAATATATACTCAGAAGTGGGATCGCTGGGTGGTGATGATTTTTTGAGCCTCCACCATCCTTGCTTCCATGTGGTAGGTACCATTTTACAACCCCACCAACAGTGTACAAACACGTACTTTAACTGCCAAAAGTGTTTTACACAAAGCAAGTGTCTGATGTATGTCAGCTGTTAGTTTTATGATGTTATTGAACTGAAATTCATTAAACGGAGAATTATTCTTTGTTAAACACAATGACTAAAATCTTTAAGTAGATGTTTAAATTAAGTATAGGTTAAAGGACACTGACACAATATCAGTTCTGTCCTGTGGTTTGCTTTTCCTTAGAGATAAGCCAGAGGATTCAGACCGCTCACCCTGCTGGGCGGCAGGTGATGCTGCACTATCTGTTACCATGGGTGAACAACATCGAGTTGGTGGATCTGAAACCTCTGCCCACAGCAAGGCGACAGGACGAGGATGAAGATGATTCATTGAAAGACCGAGAACTTATGGTGACCAGCAGGCGCTGGTTGCGGGGAGAAGGCTGGGGATCCCCTCAAGCCACTGCGATGGTTTTGAACAACCTAATGTACATGACAGCAAAGGTAAGGTGGGTTTTATCTTTGCAATTGCTGCACAGGATTACAGATTTGGGAAGAGGAAGCATGATTAGAAACAGATGCAGAGATTAGACCATCTGAGATAACCAAATAAAAGTCCATTATTTATTTTAAAAATGTATCATTAGATTATATCTTTTTCTTTAATTAATACCATATTTTATTAATGATGGTGATGTTTAGACATTAAGAGAAATAGTTGTTCTCTAAAGTACAAAAAAGAGTAAAGCTGTCTGTAGAAATGTTATCTGCTCATGTTTCGTGGTGTAACTTAGCTTTTACTAAATGATCATTACTGAAGTATGTCTTGTGTGTGCTGCACCTTAGTATGGCGATGAGCTGGCCTGGTCGGAGGTGGAGAACGTGTGGACCACACTTGCAGATGGCTGGCCAAAGAACCTGAAAATAATTTTGCACTTTTTGATCAGCATTTGTGGGGTGAACAGTGAACCAAGCCTCTTGCCTTACGTATGTATTCAAGTTCCTTTACCTTTTTAAAAATAAACATGTTTATCAGGTGTGATTATGCCAGAGTGTGGACAGCAGTCACCCTACATAGGCAACCAAGAAGCTAAATGAGGACAGTCAGGAAATTGCTGATGGGCTTATTTATTGATTCATTCAACCTGTATTATCTGGTATATTTACAGGCAAGCACTCCTGTAGGTACTGGGCCTTCTGACCTGATGGGTGATCCAGATTTTATTCTTTGAATCTACACCTTGTTTAATAAATAAGTCAGCAAGTTACAGTACAGGTGTGATAAGGGCTACAAAGGGAAAGAGCAAAATACTGAAAGTGAATAACGAGAAACCACAGCGGTCTGGAAGAATAAAAGCTGGTAGGAGAGTGACACTGGGGACATTGGTAGTTTCTGCTAGGCAGCAGCTGGCATTGGACAATTAGTGCAGTTGCTGAGTTAGAGCTCAGTGCCGTAGGCTGTTGGAAGCGTGGGAAGAGAGAGAGAAGGAAGAGTGGATGTCACATCTTTACCTTCTGTGGCAACACTCAAATCTGTGCAAACCCGGAGGGCACTGTGAAACCCTCAGGCATGAGGGTTAAACTGAAGGTCCACACTTGGTCAGTTACCTGTGTACATTTACATGAGCCATGTGGTCACGTCTCCGAAAAGTGTGATCTGCAGAAGGCTACTCTGAAAGATCTTCCAGATCCTAAGCAAACCATTTAGTAGCAGTGTTTTCCCAGTACACTTGAAAGTGTTGTTCCCAAGGTAAGTCACAGGATGACCCCTCCCTGACCATATCTAAAGTTCTCCCTCGTGTTCCCAGCTCTTCTGCCATGCTGCCCCCTTGATTCCTTCCCCTACACCTTCCCACCTCGGGTCCTTGGTCCTGACTGTCCTTCTCTCTCCCAATGGCACACACTCGCGGACGTCCTCCAGGTCATCTCTAGGGCACCGGTACTCCCGAGGCCTCTGCCCATCCTCTCTCACGCTGCGGATGGCATCCTCACACACCCTTTCCTTACCCGCTTCGCTGATCTTGCTGGTACTTAGTCATCACCACACAAATTATATGTTTTACCCGTTATTTTTAGCCAAATCGGTTAAGAGCCTGAGTCTTTGTTTGGACCAGTGCTGTGCCTCTAATAGTGCCTGGCATGAGGAAGGTCTTCAGCAATCAGATGAATAAGTGAGTGAGTTGGGGCTGGAGCTAGAAAAAAGCCTGAGATGAATTCAGGGAGTAGCCATTTGCTGGGAATTTGAAAGGCGTCATTTTTAACGCTAAGAGTGATCATTTCTTAATTACAATTTCTTAAGCACTTGTTACAGGCCAGACGTTTAAAAGCACTGCATTTATATTATTTCATTAACTTCTCAGAATAGATTGATGGGTTTGTTAAGACTACTGAATAAAACAAGGCAGAGAGGGCCGTCATTTCTTCAAAGCCACATAGTCATCTGGCTGGGTAACTTAGTAGGGCTAGAATTCCAACTTAGCCATGGTGGAAGTGCCTGGTGTGGGAGCAGGCAGTGAAGGGTCAGCATGGCAGGAGATGTGGTCAAAGAAGTACTGTGGGATCCCGTGGTTTAGGACCATACACCTGCCTTCTTGGTGCTTCTCAAAGAATGGCATGCCTTGGAAACAATGGTTTCGTGTAGACTTGAGGAAGCTGCATACGGGAGGGAGGGCAGCCATGAGGAAGGGGCTCACAGACTTAGTAAGGCAGGAGTGCCGGCTCAGATCTTCAGGGGAGCCAAGGCACGGGGACAGGAATGCACAAAGCGTCCTTAGGAGACCAAACCTGAGAACAGAGAGAATTGGCGAACAGTCAGTTGGATGGGTAAAGTAAAGAGCTGCATGGAGGTCAGTTATCACTGGGTAACCGTTGTAAGAGTTTCAGTATGGCTGAGTGCAGTGGCAAATGCCTATACTCCCAGAAACTATGGATGCTGAAACAGAGGAGTATCTGAAGTTTGAGGTCAGCCTCACCAACTTGGTGAAGACCCTCAGCAGCTTGGCTCAAAAAATGAAAAAAAAAAAAAAATTGACCAGTGGTCATCTAAAACATGACTTTGCACACATCTGGCTGCATATGAATCTTCTGTGGATCTTGGTTCTGGAAGTGGAAGTGGGGCCTAAGAGTCTTCATTTCTAGCACATTCCAAATAATGATACCTATGCTGTTAGGATTGCATTTTGAGTAGTAAGGATTAAAATAAGAAGAAAAAGAAATAGGTTGATCTTGTAAGTAATACAAATTTCTCAAATATATATTGCATAGTAGTGAAGTATTTTTTTCTACTTACTAAACTAATTATATGCTAGCCATTTTAAACAGTGCTTTATAAATCTTAACTCATTTAATCCTAACAACTTTATGAAGTGGGTGCTATACTGTCCCCATTTTTGCAGATGAGAAAACTAAGAGTAACTTTCGAAGTGACAGGTGGTAAGAGGTGCATCCTCACTCCGCTCCAGGCGGCTTAGCCTGGGTTCTCGTAGTTGCTCTTGCTCTTGAAGACTACTCTTTACTGCTGGGTTCCACACTGAGAACAGGGAAGGCAGGAAAAAAAGGTGAATCCTAGGTTTGGGGTGACTAAAGATCAGAGGAAAGCCTTCAGATGATGTTAACCAAATTTTTTTTCATTGAGAAATACTTTCATAGAAAAGCATTTAAGAAAAAGACTTTTTTTCTTTTTATTTTAAAACAAGTAAAAGAATTACATAAAGTTGGGAAAACTATCCAACAATATATTCAGTTCATCTGGATTGGATCTAATGTTGAGAATTGTGCTGATGAAGCTAATCGGTGTCTCATTGCTCCTCAGTGTCGAGGCACATTTTGATTATGTTTGTTCATTGTCCACTTAAAGTTGAACTTACTCTGATAAAATTTGTCTCAAGAGAAATTCATGAAATAAAAATTTTGTGTCTTCTTTTCTGAACCATTTCTCTTGTGACAGGTGAAGAAAGTTATTGTTTATTTAGGTAGGGACAAAACAATGCAGTTGCTAGAGGAGCTGGTGAGCGAGCTGCAGCTGACAGACCCGGTCAGCTCCGGTGTCACCCACATGGACAACCCCCCCTACTACCGCATCACTTCCAGCTACAAGATCCCTTCCGTCACCTCAGGTGAGACCGCGCTCGAAACTGATTGCTAGGTGCTGGGAGAGTTGTTTTACCTAATTGTTCATTTTAGAAAATGTTCATCTCTTTAAATATCATTATTGAGAATACAAAAGCAAATGTGTCATGTATTATAATTAATTTGATGAGATCTGGTAAATCTTCATGAGTAAGAATTTTGTTAACACAAGAAGTCTTATTCTTACAGAGGGAAACTGTGTACATACTTATCTGAAATGGAATATAAGTTTATATGTGCCTATATAATTATCAGGCTAAATTTAGAAAATGCTTGTTGGAATTATTTGTATTTTGTTGGAATTATTTCCATATTGTGCTTATTTGGGTATATGTTATATGTTGTATTCAAATGAGTATATATACTATTTTTTGCAAATATATATGTTATATATTTGTGGAGTAGAAAATGATGGTATAATTTATGAATACAAAGTGAAATAATTAAGTCAAGATGATTAGATACCTACCACCTCAAATACCTATCAGATTATAATATTTTGAGTTGAAGAAATTACATCCCTGAGGGAGTAACTCAGTGAAACTCAAAATTATTTCTAGACTATTGTATATGAAATTTCTGCGAAACTCTTTGGCAGTTTATATGGAACGCTTGCACCATGTCAGTAACAGTGTATTATTAGAAGTATTCAAAATGACATATTTCATAATTTTTCATTATTTTTATCCTTAGCCTTTTTTCTACAACTGAATTGATTTCTAATAACACTTCTATTGAATTTTTCATATCTTCTAATATGTTTCTAATTCCAAAGTGTGTTTTCTTTTAGTTAGGATTTCTTTTTTTACTAGTCTACTTTGGGTTCCATGATGGTACTTTTTCTGTGCCTGATAAACTTATAATATTTTCTTTACCCAGCGGAAGTTCTTATGTTACTATTTACTTTGTCTTCATAAAAGCTTTGCTTGAAAGCATGCCAGTTCTAGAACTTTCTTTTCATAAGAAAAAGTATGTTAAAATTTAAGTTCTGGGGGCTGGAGTGGTGGCTCAGCGGTTAAGGCACTTGCCTGGCATATTAGAGGACGCGGCACCACTTATACAATGAAGTCTCGGAGCAACCAAAGCCATGTGAAAAGCTAAATAAAACTGATTCTTTCTCACTGTCCCTCTCTCTTCAAAAAAAAAAAAAATTCTCCAAGTTTCTATGGGACTGGTTGACCATGTCCTTTTGGTGATTTCAGTGGTGTCAACCTCTGTAGGCCTTTTCTCTTCAACCAGTCATAATGAGTTTTCCCAGAGAAAATTCTCCTGCCTACAGTAGAGGGTGTGTGCGTGGATGGATGGATTCTATGTGTGTTTAAACACACACATTTACACAGGTATGAAGCCTCCAAAAGACCCCTGGGGTAGGAAGGACACAGAGCAGGAGACGCAGCCTCACATTTTCAAAAGGAGCTTTTCATTTTGTGCCCGACTCTCCGTTAGGTGCTTCCTCCTCCTGCCATGCAAGGTGCGCCCTGCTCCAGAAATCTCCTGACTTACTCTCTCCAGCAGAGGTAGCCACCAACTGCAAGAGGCGGGGAGAGAGATTTGGAAGACTAACTTTTTCCAGAGTAGCTTTTCAGCCATTCTCCTAGTTTTAGCACTGCCTTGAACTGTGCTTCCAGATGCTCAGTGTCACTCAATGCTGAGTCTTTTGGAGACTCCACAGTGTAGAGACTTCTTAGCCATCCCTCCCCGTTCCCCGCCGCCTTCGGAATGCTTAATTACCTCTTGTTCATTGGTTTTCTAGCATCCCAGAAGCCATTGCTTTTGTCCTCTTTCCCTCTTGGTCGTTATCAGAACATTCCTTTTTTAAAATCTCTTTGCTTTCATTCCAGTGGGGTTTTGACTGAAATCATGTGTGCTTTATTGTTCTTTGAAATGAAGAGGTACCATTTTACTTTTTATTAACAGGAACTACTTCCAGTAGCAATACAATGGTAGCTCCCACAGAGGGCAACCCTGACAGTAAGCCCATAAAGGAGAACCTTGAAGAGAGGTGAGTGCTTCTCTGTTCTTCATTAGCCTTTCAGGTTGACAGACACTGATTGTCATTAATTTCTGTATCGGAATGTGTAGGGGTTGTGTTTTGGTTTTGGTACTAGGGATTGAAGCCAGGGGTGCTTTGCCACTCCCTCAGCTACATTCCTAGCCTTTTTTTTTTTTTTTTTAACATAGAGGGATAGTGAGAGAGAATCAATTTTATTTAGTTTTTCACGTGGCTTTCGGTGCTCCGAGCCTTTGTTGGGTACATGGTGCTGGGGTTTGAACTCGCGTGCTCTCACTAGCCGGGCAAGTGCCGTAACCACTGAACCACCGCTCCAGCCCCCATTCCTAGCCCTTTTTATTTTTCTATTTTGAGATAGGATCTCACTAAGTTACCTAGGAGCTCACTGAGTTGCTAGGGCTGGTTTCAAACTTGTGATCTTCCTGCCTCAGCCTCCCAAATCACTGAGATTACAGTTGTGCACCACTACATCTGGCTTGAATGTGTATTTTTGTTGTGTTAAAATTTAGTGAAGAGGGGTGTAATATAGAACAATCTAGACACTGGGGTGTGGGCAATGTGGGGATAACTATGGTTTAATATCAAGTGCATATCAGATTGTTACTTTGTACACATTTGTGATTGTACAACAACTCATCTCCTTAAAAAAAAAAAGTCTGGTGAAGAGGTCTGGGGATGAGGCTCTGTGATAGAAGACTTATCTAGCATGTGTGAGGCCCTGAGTTTGATCCCCAGCACTTCAAAAATACATACATAAATAAATAATAAATATTGAAGTAAAGAAATCGGATTCCATATTGGAAAATTTTCATATTGACTATCTGAACATCAAAGATGCCAGCAGGCTAGGATTTTTGATACGCTTGAAGGGACGCAAAGCTAGAGTCTGATTATTTACTTACATTTTGAGACTTTTCTTAATGATGATTTACTCTTTTTGTTTTACATAAAATCAGTTTCACAAGAATGCCTATTTAAGGGAGATGTTTAGGTAGTGTTGAGTATCTAAAAACTTAAGTTTTTGAATTATAAGGTGGAAATTAATATACGCCATAGTTAAACTCTTGGTAGTATTTTGCATAATATGTGCTTTTTTTAAAAAACATAAAAGTAAAACAGAAGTACGAATGCTACTTTTCCGTGAGCTGTGACTAATTTCCATGATCGTCCCCTAGCTATGTGCACCTGGACATCTACAGTGGACTGAACAGCCATTTAAACCGTCAGCACCACAGACTCGAGTCTCGATACAGCAGCAGTTCGGGAGGATCTTATGAAGAAGAAAAAAGTAATCCATCCAAATATTTCTTATGCAACTATAATGATGAGGTCTATTGCTTATCATATAAATGTATATCTTTTCCAATAATTACTTGTTAAAGTCTATTTAACTGCCACTAGTGGTGTTCCCACATGATCTGAAATGTCTTGATTTTAAGGAATGATTTTTAAATAAGCAAAATTAAGTGGAGGAAATTTTTTTTTTTTAATAAACATAGGTTCCTTATAGATAATTCAAAAAGAACATAAAATTGCCTCTTTTGAGAAGAGAACAAATGCATTGGGCACGGGCTGTTTTTTTTTTTTTAAACAGGTGTTTGATTTTTCCCTGAATGAATTTGTATTTTACTAAAACAGTGCTCTCCCTTGCACTTGCAACATGAAAAATCTGCCCAAATATCACTGTAACACTAGAGCAGAAACAGAAACTTTAAGACAAGGAAGGGGCCCTGGAGATGATCTGGTCCATTCTCCTCATTTTGTGTCTGATGGAACTGAGGTCCAGAGAGGTTAAGTGACTTACCCATGTCACACAGAATTCACATTCCCTGATGTCATTTTTTATTGCTCCTGCAGCCCCACCATGGTTAAGCAGATTTTCTTAAGAGAGAGGTTGTGGCACAGGAAATTTAGACCTGAATAACTTCCCAAAAGGCCCACGGTAGAGGGCAATGTCACCTCTAATCCAGTCTCCTGGTATGACTTTCAATTAGGGACTCATAAGGAAGTGCCGATGTAGTTTTGCTTTAACATAAAGCATGGAACCTGAATTGATCCCTTTTATCTCTCTGTCTCTCCCTCTCTTTCTGATTTGCCTCATCTGTTAATATTCATAGCCAAGTCTTCCTAGCAAATCTAAGTTGAAATAGTGGGAAATTATTTTTTTATCACTTTCTGATGGTGTATATAGTTGGTGTCTTATTAGAGTTTGCTTATATTGGCAGGAATTAGATGGTGTAGAAAATGAGACGATTTTATCTTGATAGGTGATTCAATGCCACTTTATTCTAATTGGCGACTGAAAGTGATGGAGCATAACCAAGGAGAGCCACTGCCCTTCCCACCAGCTGGAGGCTGCTGGTCACCACTGGTGGATTACGTGCCTGAAACGTCGTCACCTGGATTACCTCTCCACAGGTGGACTAGAGCGCCATTCCTACTTCCTATGAGCCACATTGCTGCTGAACACTCTGAGCCTTCTCTATGCTGTCTCACAACACAGAACGGATGGGAGCGGTCTTAACTGAGACGCTGTGACCAATTAGATCAACGTGTTGAGATTTTAAGATATACCCAAAGCTCTCAGTATTTATCACGTGCAAAATTAATATTATTCAATCTCGTTCCGCTGCTGCTTTTTCTGGGTGTCTGGCATAGTTACTTGACCTTTCTGGGACCCAGTTACTACATCTTAAAAAAAGTGACTTTCTTGTAGTGGGCACTGTTCATCTGAATTGAATTAGACTGAATTCTACTGAGTGAAGTTGCAGTCAAACAATTGCTGTATTCTTTGAGAATTCATGAATGCACCAATCATGCATTGAACACCTGCTCTGTGGCAAGTGATGTGCTAGGTCGAGGCTGAAGGACAGAGGGAGGACGGCCCTTGACTTCAAGGAGCCTACACCCTCGTGTTTTGTTCTAAAACTAGCACTTGATGTTCCTTTAGCTGCATTTGGATTTCCTGTTTTACTCTTGAGAAGTTGCATTTTTCCGTGAAATAGAGTGTGAAAGTCTTTGAGTAATTTGTACAAAATTTTCCCTAGGTTTCCTGAGATCTAATAAAAGGTTAATCACATTACGCTCTCATTTGCCGTAGGTGTAACATAGCAGTGATCCTTCTGACCGATCTGATCATTGATCACAGTGTGAAGGTGGAGTGGGGAAGCTACCTCCATCTTCTTCTTCATGCGATTTTTATAGGTAATGAATCCTCATGTCTAAGTCCTTTGTTTTATGTTTTTAGGATCATGTAAATGCTGTTGGTTTTTACAAAAGTCTTTAGATATGGGGTTGGAGCGGTAGCTCAGCGGTTCTGGCCCTTGCCCGGCATGCGCAAGGCCCCTGGTTTGAACCCCAGCACCATGTACACAACGAAGTGTTGGAGCAACAAAGGCCAAATGAAAAGTTGAATAAAATTTGATTTTGTCTCTCTCTCTCCCTCTACCCCTCTCTTTAAAAAAAAAACAAAAATGTCATTAGATGTTTCACTCTCCTTTTTTTTTTAGCATGTTATGTAGGTGACTATTTTCACTATGATTCTCCAGTTCCAGTGGGGAGTCACTGTTAGCCTAACCACAAACCCATAAACATAATCTACTACCCCTATTTTTGTTTTTGCTTTGTTTGCAGTATTGGGGATCGAACCCGGGCCTCATGCATACTAGGCTAGTGGACTGCCTCTAAATCGAAACGCCAGTCCATATTGTCCCTATTCTTTTTCCTATTCCACACAAACACATACAACCCACCAGGGAAAATTCTGTGGCTATTAGAAGAGTAAAATCAATTTTACTCTAGGATTAGAAACTTTCACAGTGAATAAAATGTGGAAATAGATTCTAAGTATTTCCCAAAATAATTGAATTCTTGGACAATCTGATTGTTGTGCCTGAAACTCCATGTGCCCCTTGTAAACCAGCATGGAAGTGCTGGGCGTCAGTGCCTTCCCTGCTTGGGTGTTTGGCTTCCTGAAACAAGCCAAGGTAGCTGACTTTTTATAACTTTTCCTGCCATGAGCACTTATTAATATAATCATTCTTTTGGTATTCAGATATTTGCTTTCTGTTAATGTGCTGCCCCCCACCCAAGTGCCTATCTTAGGGCTGCAGGGGTGGCTCGGCAGTTACAGTGCTTGACTGGCGTGTGCGAGCACACAGATTTGAACCCCAGCACCACATACACAACGAGGTGTTGGAGCAATGAAAACCACATGAAAAACTAAATAAAATTGATTCTCTCTTACTATCCCCTCTCTTAAAAAAGAAAGAAAGAAAGAAAAAATAACCTATCTTAAAAAACCCATGTACAGGGCTGGAGCGGTGGTGGCTTGGTGGTTACAGCGCTTGCCCAGCATGCTTGCCCAATATGTGGCAGGTTCAAACCTCAGCACCACATATACAATCAAGTGTCAGAGCAATGAAAGCCATGTGAAAAACTCAATAAAAATTGATTGTCTGTCTCTCTCTCTCTCTCACTGTCCTTCTCTCTTTAAAAATAAAATAAAATTTAAAAATCCATGTACATATAGTGTTATGAAATAGCAATTATTTCTAAGAGATCACTAAATTTTAGACATGAAACACATTTAAAATTTATCATGGTTCTCCTTAAAACTATAGGACAGTAGGTTATTCTAAAAAAGTGTGTAACTCTAGACCAATTTTAAAAAATAAAAAAAACCCAAGTAATAACATCATATTCCATGAAATCTTTTGCGTATGGTGGGTACTTGGTTTTCATGGTTTCCAAATCAATGGATTCAACCAACCATGTTTTGAAAATATTTTGGGGAAAAACATCTATGTCAGTACTGAACAGGTACAGACAATTTTTTCTTGTTATTATCTCCTAATTAATACAATGTAATAACTACTTTCATAATATTTGTATTGTATTAGGTATAAGTGATCTAGAGAGGATTTCAGGCATATAGTAGGAGGGTGTGCCTGGACTAATACCATGCTAGTTTATATAAGGGACTTGGGATCTGCAAATCCCAGGTAGGTAGTGGAACCAGTTCTCCAGGGGCGACTGTCATTTATGCATTTCTTTAGAGTTTGGTAGCAAGCCTACTCATTATTTCTCCTAACTGATGATGATTTTCTCCTGTCCTTTCCAGGGTTTGACCACTGCCACCCTGAGGTATATGAACATTGTAAACGCCTGCTTCTGCACTTGCTAATAGTGATGGGACCCAACAGTAACATCCGAACTGCTGCATCTGTCCTTCTCAGGAACAAGGAGTTTAATGAGCCCAGGGTGCTTACAGTCAAACAAATTGCACACTTAGATTATACTTTCACAGGTATTTACTTTAAACTTGCACCTTTAATGGTAAAATTTGCTTCATTAATTTGGAATCTTGCACTAGAGAAGGTCAGCTAAATAAAAATTGAAACACTAGAGTAAGCTTTTAACATGCAGCTGTGAGAGCTGCAGCAGTGGCTCGGTGGTTACTGGTTACAGCACTTGCCCGGCTTACACGAGTACACAAGTTCAAACCCCAGCACCACATACACAAGGAAGTCTTGGAGCAATGAAAGCCACATGAAAAACTAAATAAAAAATTGTTTCTTTCTCTCTTTCTCTCTCCCCCCCTCCCCCTCTCTCTTTAAAAAAAAAAATAAGTAAATAAAATAAAATGCAGCGTGGCCAGGCTTGGTGTCACACTCTTATAATCCCAGCTACTCCGGAGGCTCAGGCAATCACAGGTTCAAAGCCAGCCTTAGGAACTTAGGCTCTAAGCAACTTAGCAAGAACTTGTCTCAAAATAAAAAGTGCTAGGGATGAGGCTTAGTGGTTAAGCGCCTCTGGGTTAAATCCCTATTACCAAAACAACAACAAAAAAAAAAAGAAAGAAAGAAAGAAAAATAAATAATGCAGCTGTATTATTTTAACTTGCCATTTATATTCTTTGTTAATCAGTTAAAGAATGTATTAAAATATTTGATCTATTTTGCTGTTAAGGATCTTTATCACACACATTTTAAGGTCTGAATATATAAGTTGAACAGTGCTGAATTTATTGAGTACAAGTTACAGAAAAGATGATGTTGTATTAGATTCCCTACTCACAAGATCTGAATATTGCCAAAGTTGAACATTTACATTTTTTTACTTCATTATCTTTGCTGCATTTAAAATGTTTGTGTTTTGGGGCTGGAGCGGTGGCTCAGTGGTTTCGGCGCTTGCCTGGCAAGCACGAGGACCCAGGTTCAGACCCTAGCACCACGTACACAATTAAGTGTTAGAGCAACTAAGGCCATGTGAAAAACTAAATAAAGTTGTTTCTCGCTTTCTATGTCTCTCTCTCACTGTCTCTCTCTTTTAAAAATAAAATAAAATAAAATAAAATGTTTGTGTTTTGAAGTAGTGAGATACCAATTAATGAGACTTTAATATCAAACTTTCACTGTTCACCTTTTTTTTTTTACTTTGGAAGTTATGTTTTCTTCCTTCTGAGTAGCCCCAGCTTACTTGCTCCGCTCATTAGTACCACCACACAAATAACATGATCTAGATTTTGTGTGTGCGTACATGCGTAGTGCTGGGGATTGAACACATGCTAAGCAAGTGCTCTATCACTGAACTACACCCCCAGCCTGAAAATAATTACTGTTAGAAATTTAAAATTTTTTTGCTCTAATCAGGTGTCAGATACAGGGTTAATAAATTTTAAAGATACTCATTTAAAACCCTATTATATACTTAAAATTATGTATTTTGTAACAAAATGATATTAGGCAATGTCAGCTTTTTAAGGCTATGGTTAAAAGAAAAATGGAATAAAGCTTCGGCTTTTTTATGTTAAATCCCCTCTATTCAAAGTTCCATAGTTTGTTGTTTAATTTTTTGTTTGTTTTGTTTTGTTTTTCTTCTGGTACTGGGGCTTGAACCCAAGGGTTCTTAACTACTGAGCCACATCCTTAGCCCTTTTTATATTTTAAGACAGGGTCTTGCTAAGTTGCTTAGGGCTTTGGCTTCCCAAGTCCCTGGGATTACAGGTTTGCTTCATCATACCTGGATTCTGTTGTTTGTTTTTAAGACTCCTTTTGCCAGTTTAAAAATAGGGCATGAGTAAATAATTTTTGTTCAATAACTGACTTAGTATAAAAATTACACGTAGACCTTCATGTAGCTTTTTTTTTAAGTAAGGTGAAGCAGAAATTATAGAATCCTTCCATAAGAAATTAAAAATCAGTTCACCTTATGGCAATGTGACTGGCTTAATAAACATTGAAAAAGTGTGTGCCAAAATATTGGGAAATTGCCACTTTTGACTTACTTCAGCAGATGGCAGCAGAGGGCCACCCAGTAAATCCAGATGGCTAAATTTTAGTAACAAGCTGTGAAAAGTGAGTGTTTGCCTCCGAGCTGGCTGCCTGCAACTTGGTGCTTCTGAGGATGGTCAGGATTGCTGATCGGCATCAGCTAGCACTGTGGGGTTTCCTCCCGTGCCCTGTATAGTCAGCAAGCAACAGGGAACAGCCCATCTCGGAAGTGTTCTGTAGCTTCTTTCTGCATGGGCACTCATGTTGAGCTTTCTCTTCCAGCAGGCGTAGGCGATTTTATACCTGATTACCAGCCCTCCCCCATGACCGACTCAGGGCTTAGCTCAAGTTCTACCTCTTCTAGTATCAGCTTAGGAAACAACAGCGCGGCCATTTCACACCTGCACACGACACTCCTCAACGAGGTGGACATCTCGGTGGAGCAGGACGGAAAAGTCAAGACCCTCATGGAATTCATTACCTCAAGGTAACCAACCCTGCAGCCTTTCCTGCCAGTGATGTTTTGAAAATGGTGATGCATCCAAAGCCTTTCTTCTTTTGCATGCCTGCAGTTACACCCAAGATAACTAAATCACGCCTCCTTACTAACTGCCCAAACTGTACAGTGTTATCTGAATAGATAATAATCTTTCATTACCTATTATCAGTCAGTCATCCAATATTTTATTTTCTACTATGCACGAGGCTTCCTAAGTAGAGGAGGTTGATAGATGAGGGAAAAAGGATATGGTGTTTCACAGGGAGAGAGACATTGAAGGGCCATGAGAAAACAAAGTGTGTTTAGCAATGTAAGTAATTCATTCTCACTGTAAGGCTGAGAAAGGAAGTTTCTAGACAATGCTGGAAAGCTTGGGAGAATTCAGACTGGAAGACCATGAAACCCAAGCCTGTAGTTACAGGTTACATTTAAAATCACTGGGCTAGGACAGGGGAGGTAGCTCAGTGTCTAGTATGTGCAAGGCACTGAATTCAAATCCCAAGCACCACACATACACATCACTGAGCTAAATTGAGAGGATGGGAGGAGTAATTTAATAAATATGCGGACAAAATCAGTCCCATAGCAACGAACAGAATAAATTAGAGATGGAAAGGACTGGACCCAGTGTACCCATGTAAAAGGTTTTCAAGGCACTTTGTGCCAATAAGGAACTTAACTGAGGTGGTAGCAAGGACTTATTTATTCGTTTTTGTGGTACTGGGGATTCCACCCAGGAACACTTTGCCACTGGACTGCATCCCCTAGTTTGCTTGTTTGAGAAAGGATCTCGCTAAGTTGCCAAGGCTCGCCTCGAACTTGGGATCTTCCTGTCTCTGGCCTGCAAAGACATTCTAAAGAAAGAATCAACAGGACAGTATTCTGCCTTCAGCTTTCCCTGTAATTTTATCTAGTAAATTCTTTTTACTGCATTTAACCTGTAAATTATTTTCTTTGCATTATAATCTACATACAGTCTCAACTCCGTAAAAGTTATGTTTTGAGCTATACCAAATATACGGTAACCACTACTCTTCTCAGTGGGCAAAATCTGTCATTTTGAGAATTTGGGTGTAATGATGGTAGACGTTGAAATTAGCTCTTCTCTACTTGCCGTAGACCATTCCATATCCAAGTGCATAAATAATGATAGACTATGACCTGCTGATGGATTTGTTCAATTAGTATCCTATCTAATTATAAAGGTACAGTTTAATCAAGTATAAATCTATTAGGATAAGGTAAAAAACAAAGGATTGACATCTGTTCTGTTTTCAGAAAAAGAGGGCCCCTTTGGAACCATGAGGATGTTTCTGCCAAGAATCCTAGCATAAAGAGTGCTGAACAGTTAACTACGTTTTTGAAACATGTGGTTTCTGTTTTTAAGCAATCAAGTGCAGGTATTTTTTTTAAATAAATGTGTTACATAATACTTCATTTTAATGTGATGAAATTTTGATAATACTTGATTCCAAGTTGATAGTGTCTAAATTTTAAAATAAGATATTCTTTTTTAACTAGTTGATATTAACAGATCTGTTTGGATTGAAGAAAAAATACTACTTAAAAATAAGAATTATATCTGTGAAATGATGGACTTAGTTTTGTATATTGATAGCATCATAAAATTATGCAGTTGTGAATTATAAAGATGGTAAACTGAAAAATTCCTTTTTGTACTGGTAGGGCTTCTGCAACCTCAAATTTAACACATTCTGACAGTCATAGTTAAAGTGTGCGTGACTGTGGCAGTGACTGTCAGCTAGGAGTGGTTTTGCTTGTCACAGCATTTGGCAGTGTTTGGAGGCATTGTCTTGATCGCAGGGTGGGGCCCAAGGTCTGCTGTGGGTGTTTAGTGGGTAGAGGCTAGGGAAATTGCTGAACATTATACAGTTCCCAGAATAGCCCTTTCAGAATTGAGTTATTTGACCCAAAATGTCAGTAGTGGCTGGGTTTGAGAAACCCTGGTCCCAAGAATGGCTCCCTTGAAGGTCGTAAAGAAGAGGCATCAAAATGCAAATGGACTTTAATCAAAGAGCACATGTGGACTTATACAACTTAAGTGCCCATGACATCGGTCAGGTAGTGTGTGGGGTACTGGTGTTAACATGGATAGGCCCTGATTATAGCTCCCTGTGTTCTGTAAAATAAGAGCTTCCCACTGATGTCCTTTTTTCCCCCATAGAAGGAATTCATTTGGAACATAACCTTAGTGAAGTGTCTCTGCAAACAGCACTTTCTTGTTCTTCTCGACACTATGCTGGGAGATCCTTTCAGATTTTCAGGGCCCTAAAGCAGCCACTGTCGGCAACTACGCTTTCTGATGTTCTCTCCAGGCTTGTAGAAACTGTAGGGGATCCAGGAGAAGATGCACAGGTATGTCGATTTTCCCGACAGTCAGTGAGTAGCCCCTGGGGGCCAAGGACTTGTTGCCAAATATAGATCACTACGGCTAGAGGTAGACAGCGGTCATAGAGAATTATTAAAGTCCTGTTGATAAGCAGGTGAAGAATTAAGAAGCAAAGTTAAGTTTTGTAACTAACATTTAATAACCTACTATTTAGATCATATAGTCTAGTGCTTCTCAGAGAAAGCTTTACACACACACACACACACACACACACACAACCCTGGATATTATCCCAGGATGACCACAAGTTAAAAGAAGTTAAATTTAAATGTAAAGGGAAATGTTGATTTTCATTTTTAAAAATAATTAAGTAAAATATTATACTAGAAAACTTAGATTTTTTTTACAGACTGCTGATTTTATTAGCACTGTTCTATCCATTTACAGTGGTGAACAAAACAATATGAGCATTGTGGAGTTGGTATTCTATTAGGGGGAAACAGTCCTTCAATCTACCAATAACAATACAATTTTACTTAGTGATAAATGCTGTGAAAATCATAAAGTAGAAGTTAAAGAGCAACAGGGTAGAGGGAGTTGAGATATATATATATGTATGTATCTATATCTGTGTGTGTGTATATATATATATACACACACACACATACGTACATACATACACACATATACACAAATAATCTGAGAGGTGATTTTTGAACATAACTAAAATGATTGGTCCTATGAGAATCTGAGGAAAGAACACGTCAGGCAGAGGAAAACAGGATTAGCATGTACAAAGGCCCTGAGGCAGAGGCAATAGGGTTTTTTTGAGGAACATCATGAAGACCAGTGGGTCTGAACTGGTAATGGGATGGGCAGATGAGGCCTAGTAGGCCCTGGTGAGAGGTTTGGCTTCACTCAGAATTGAAAACACTCGAAAGATTTTGAGAGAAGGAAGTTGATGGATGTGATTTGCTTTTGAGAAACTGTACCTCGACATCTGGGTGGAGTCCTTGGGTAGGGCAAGGGTAGAAGCAGAAGTCAGTTATTTTGAGAGTCCAGGCTGAAACGGCAGTGGGTTAGATTAAAGGACACTTTGGAGCTCAAGAAAAGCAGTCAGATTTAGGCTCTGTATTAAAAGTGCTATTTTCAAGACTTGCTGATGGATTTAATTTAGAGGTGGAAGAAAGAAACAAAGATGCTCCCTAGACCTCTGACCTGAGCAATTCTATATAAATTGTAGTGCCATTATCAATTTATATTATTAGTTTGAGGAGTTTTCATCAATCAGCAAGATCACATTGCTTATTAGGAGTTTAATCATTTTGTAATATTAGTGCAGAGTTTGTTCTATTTTTAAATTTCATAAGGAAGACCATTGCGATTTCTTTTTTTCCAAGGATGATTAATTAAACTTTTCCCTTTTTCCCCAGGGATTTGTGATTGAGCTTCTTCTCACCTTGGAGTCTGCAATCGATACTTTGGCTGAAACCATGAAGCATTATGATCTTCTTTCTGCCCTTTCTCAGTAAGTGTTTAAACCAGGAAACCTCTTGAACACAGCATTCCAATGACTACTTAAACCATTACATTATTCTAATAGTGACAGAATAATCCCTGCTGCTTCCAAATCAGACGGGTTACCAGTGAGGACTTCTGAAAAATCCTGGAGCTGATCTAATGTCCTGGTCAGCTATCTTTCTGCGGTGCTAATCACACTCCCTGGACAGACCCCATTTCCTCCCATGCACAGGGTCCTCCCTGAGTTACCCTTTTAGACACCCAGATATGCTCCTAGGAGCAACCTTTCCTACCATTTTCTCTGCCATGCAAACCCTAAATTAACTAATCCTTTTAGTCCCATCTGAAGCATCACCTAGCTGAGCATTTCCAGCTCCCCCAGGGCAGTGCCAAATATTTTACCCTTTAGGTTCTCACAGTGCTTTCTTTTCGTTCCTTTTTTTTCTTGAGATGATTCTTTTATTGAATCGCTTATCCATTCATTTACATGTAAATAGAAAATACTAAGCCATTCATCACCATGATCACAGCAGAGGTACCACATGTCAAAGGGCGTTTCCGGCATCGCACCCCAGTCACCCCGCAGCTGCAGACTGCAGTCCACTCTCTGCCATCACAGTGCCTTCTTTATATTGTAATAATAGCAGTTAACTGGGTATAACCTTGTCAATGTACAGATCTATCCCCCGCCAATCAAACGTTTTATTCCTAGTCTTTTACGTGCCTCTGCACATGTAGAAGGCATTCGGTACACACTGTTCTAATCAATGATTTTTGGGAGGAAACAGGAGAAATCGTAACTAAGTTTTTGAGCTTAGTTCTCTTTAAAAAAAAAAAAAGAAAGAAAGAAAAGAAATCATTTAAAGAAATAGTGACCTGAAGCCCATTGAGTTTGAGGATAAGACAGATGAGGTCTACTTTGGACATAATGCATCACTAAATCCCAGATCTGAGAGTTCCCAGTGATTACTGTAGTGGAATTTTCTCAGCAAGTCAAACCTCATCCCCACTCAAAGGAAATAGGCACTGTTGTACATTTTGATCAAATATGCAGGCAGAACTGAAATTTGATTAAAATTAGATATACTGTGATGTGATTTTTTTCTGGTAACAGTTACTGTTTTTCAGTTTTCAAGAGTAAAATTAATGTAGCAAAAGAAGTGACTGGACATGAATTCATCTTTTCTTTCTTTTTTTTTTAAGAACCTCATACCATGATCCTATAATGGGAAACAAGTATGCAGCTAACAGGAAAAGCACTGGACAACTCAATCTAAGCACAAGTCCCATTAATAGTAGCAGTTATTTGGGATATAATAGTAATGCAAGAAGTAACTCTTTGAGATTAAGTTTAATTGGTGACCGAAGAGGTGACCGGCGGCGGAGCAACACACTGGATATAATGGATGGACGAATAAACCATAGCAGTAGCTTAGCAAGGACTAGAAGCCTTTCCTCTCTTCGGGAGAAAGGAATGTATGATGTGCAGTCCACTACTGAGCCTGCCAACCTGATGGCCACCATTTTTTGGATAGCAGCATCTTTATTAGAATCAGATTATGAATATGAATACCTCCTCGCTCTCAGGCTTCTCAACAAACTGCTTATCCATTTGCCTTTGGATAAATCAGAGAGTCGAGACAAGATTGAAAATGTACAAAGCAAATTGAAATGGAACAATTTTCCAGGCCTTCAGCAACTCTTCCTTAAGGGTTTTACCTCAGTATCTACCCAAGAAATGACCGTGCACCTCCTCAGTAAACTCATTTCTGTCTCCAAACACACATTGGTGGATCCTTCCCAGTTGTCAGGTGATGTTAAATATAATTGCACCAGTGTTGGTATAATTGCATTTTAATGTAGTTGAAAATGTAAACTAATCATTTGTTTTGAAATTTACTAATTTCTGCTTTTCTGCAAACATTGATAGTTTTTTATATGTTAGATAGCTTAAATTATTTGGTAAAGGCAAAATAATAATAATAATAGAAGATTGAGTATCCCAGGAAATGAAAAGAAAATGGTTTCTATAAACCATTTTAAAAATACCTTTAACTTTTAAGATAATGTGCAATAAAATTAGTTATCGTTTGCTTTTTCATTTTGTTTTGATAGGCTTTCCTCTTAACATCCTTTGCTTATTGCCTCACTTAATCCAGCATTTTGACAGCCCAACTCAGTTTTGCAAAGAAACAGCTAGTCGAATAGCAAAGGTAAGCAAATGTTATGCCGAAAGACAACACTACAGGGACCTTGGTCTATAGTTTCTCTTAAGAGGGGAATCTCTTAAAAATCCTGTCACTTCCTGTGTGAATTTTGCGTCTCAGTGTTCATTTTGTTTATGCATATAAAGGAGTTACATAGAAATATAAATTGCAACTGCTCAAATAACAGTGAATAAAACTATTCAATTAGAGTAACACTCCTCTGAGTCTGAGTCTTTTCCTGCCCCTTTTCCCTACTTTCTGGTCTACCTCTGTCAGTTTCTTGTTCATTCATTCATTCATTCATTCACTGTCGAATGTTGACTGGGTGCTAGGTTAGGTGCTGGTCCTCCAGGAGGAGCAAAGAGGGTAGAATTTGCCTTGTGGAGAATGGGCAATGCCATCAAGGACGCAGGCGGCCCCAGAGGACAAGTTTTGTATCAATGGAAGCGCAGAACATTCTAGCAGAACATGCAGCAAGAGCCTTCCTAGAGGAAGTCCTACCTGAGCACACGTCAAAGACTGAATGGGAATAATTTAAGAAGACCCTGATGTGAGGCCAAGAGCTTCAGTTCTTTAGGCTGAAGAAACGATAACATGTACAGTGGCCCTAAGGAAGAAGAGGACGTAAAATATTTTGAGATTCTGAAAGTTATCTCTTCTTTTTGTTTGACTGTTTTCCTTTTAACACTCTTTCTCTTCATCTCCTCTCTCTGCTTCATTCATTCTTTTTTCTTCCTTGTTTGGCTCTTTCCCTCTGAAAAAGGTAGTACAGCAATCTTTAATCTGTTAACTTGTGTTTTAAAGTACCATAGCACTTAATTTTAGAATCCTATGATATTGCCATTGTATATTTTTAATAATTTCCTCCCTTAAGAAAAATAAGGCACCCTCAAATAGCTTGCCTTCTTTTTAAATATTATTTTTGGGTTTTGTTTTGTTTTGTCATTCACTGAATCTTGGCCCCGGGGCAGAGAGTCAGATTGAAAATGTAAACAGTTCCAAGAGGGAGTTAGATAAATTTACAAGTAGTATACATACAACAGGAAATTAGGTGACCTGGGATCGGGAAGAGGTAAGTGAATAGCAACCTAAGTACAAGGACCGAGCTGAGGCACTGAGAGAAGAAAAACTGCAATTTTGAATAGAAGGAAACCAGCCCTTCCAGGAAGAGCTTTTCATAAAAGCAATTAAAAAAAAAAAAAAAAAAGCTGAGTTCAATTAACAAGTAGCAAGTAAATGGAAAGAGCAAGTGCACAGAAAGCCAAATAAAACAACTTTTCATGGCCCCGATCCCAATAAATTTGTCTGAGTGCCAAGGTGGTGAGAAAATCCATTAGCAGTAAGTAACAAGGGTGGGATCTTTTCACTACATTGCTGGATGATACTTAATAAGTGACAAGTAGATTTTTAATGAAAGATGCTGTTGAGTCCATCTTTAAGTTTCCAGATAAATTAGATAGGAGAGAGTCTATATACGCATTTTTAAAACACACAGTTAAAAGAAGAGCCATTATTTTAGTTAATGGAATCATATCTTAGTTTCTTAAGTGTAAATGGTCATGGGGGGAAATAAGCTGTTCTTAATTTAATTTAATTTAATAAAAAAGTCCAATAGAACATTAAGTAGTAAGTGAAAAACTATGATTGAAATAAAATATTGCCTTTTGAAAATGATTATTTGCCCAAAAGAAACCAACTACATAATGTGTTATTTGCACCAATAATTTTGAAAAGTAATAGAAAAGATAAAATTTATTAAGACTTTGTTTTTAATATTCTCATAATATGTCATTAGAAAAAAAATGTTGTAAACAAGGATTTTCCCCCTATATGAGTACTTACAAAGAAAATATATGAGAAAAAATGTATATTGACCTAATTTGTTATTTCAAGAAACTAAAAGGCTCAAATACCCTAATGGCGAAGTAGAAGCTTTTAAAACTGGTAGATAAAACATGGTGAATAGCTACCTGCTAAATGCTGGGCTCACCAAGGAGCCTGCCTGCAGGACATCACAGCCCCTTGAGCACTAAGCTGCTGATGTGACCACCTCAAGGAAGTCCTCAAATATCTTTCTGTTTTTAAGAAATCAAATGCAGCCTTCTGCGATTCATAAATTAAGTCTGCTTTCTTCCTGTTGGGCAACACACAGATTCCCACTCTGTATGCTTTTAGCATCCTGCAGGATGCAAGTTAAATTGATTCCTTAATTATTCTCTCACTTCTAACTGTTGAGAGTGATTTTCTGCCATTATGTACTTCCTCATTATGCAAATATCACTCATTCTACTGTTTATGCCCGTGGAGAGCCCAGAATTTCAAAATGAGGCAGCGCTTGTGATAAATATTTGTCTCTTTCATTGAGGCAAAAATAGTGTGCTAAAAAAAGCTGCTGCAAAGCTTTCTCCTAGGATCTTACTTTAGCCTGATGATTCAAAAATTCCAAAACCTTCAGTCATCTGCACAGCATGTATTCCAAGAATTGTCGCCTTTTTCAAAAACAGGTTTTAAAAGCCATTGTTTAGAAAAAAAAAATATTCTTTAAGAATATAAAAATTCAGTAAGAATGTTTTCTTCTTCAGGAAGGGTGTGGGGGGTTGCAGTTTAAATTTAAGTGAATTATTGTGGTTATAAAATTATGTGATTATTTAAAATAATAGGATAAGTCATATGTTGAAATGCAAATAAGTAACACCAACTAAATGTTTCTTTTTATCTTCTTCTTGTTGGTTTTATGAGCAGGAGACTAATGCATAAAATTAGCTGCTGTTAATGATTTTTATAAAATAACTTTCAATGTATTGTGTTAATAGTGCCTGCACAATCTTGCATGTGTTTATCTTGGGACCATCCAGTGATATCTGTGTGATGAACTTGAGGCCCTTCAAATCTATTAAATGTCTTCTAAATTATCAAAGTACAAGACAGTTATGTTCATTTGAAAGATAAATATATGTATATTTAAAAGATAATAATGCTCTGATTTGCTCAGTAAGTGTTCTAGTCAATTGTGAAAATATATACAAAATATTAAGATGGAAAATTTTGTGAGAAAAATGAAAAGAGGAAAACTCAAAGTAGACATTATTGATGAGGCTAGACTTTTATGAGAGGTAAGTACATAAGTCTAGCACAGCCCTTTTCCAATTCTGGATTGTTTAGGTGTGCCCCGTAAGTGACTGTGGAGCATCTTCATCAACAGACCAAAAAAGCAGCAGGCTAAGATCAAAAAGATCCCCAAAACATTTGTTGATTCAGATACCATGGTACTATTTCAAGCAAGCTCTGAGAAGTCAGTACGTAACAGAGTGACCTCTGAAAGATGGGCCAAGGATCTGAATTTAGTTGATTTCCTGAAGAGCAGTTTGAGTCCCAGCCTGAAGACAGTTATCCAGTGGAAATGAAGGACTCTGTTTAACAGCACTGTATCAAAGTCCTTTGTACCACACATGCTGAGGCTGTCTGCAGTGGGCCACTCTGCTGAGATGCCCTGGACCCAATGGGGACTAAAGCGTTTCCTGTCTGACACAGCTGCTCTGAACCTCCTTGAAAATCCCCATGTGTCTGAACTACATACGTGTTTGTCAAAACAGTTACAGATGATGTACAAGGTGTTCAACACCGTAGATTGGTTTTTACCAAAGACTGTATTACAAAGCATCAGACTGGAAAAAGCCACACTTCACAGTACGAGTAGAAGTATCTGACCTATTAATCCTCTTTGCATTTGATCAGCTATAATTCTCTTAAGAATGCTTTGTGCTTTTTTCCTCTTCTTAACTTTTCTAATGTGTAGAAATATACTGCCCTGAAATTTTAAAATGCACATCTAAATCATTTCATTAAATATCTTAGCAAAAAAATCAAGTATAAAATTAAACTTTCATTTAGGTGAGTGAAATAATTGAATTTGTTTTCCAGGTTTGTGCAGAAGAAAAATGCCCTACGCTTGTCAACCTGGCCCACATGATGAGCTTGTACAGTACGCACACGTATTCCAGAGACTGTTCGAACTGGATCAATGTAGTGTGCAGATACCTGCATGACTCCTTCTCAGATACTACGTTTAATCTTGTTACTTATCTTGCAGAGGTAAATTTACAAGTTACAATGTCTAACTGCTCTGCGGCAAAATTTCAAATGGATTTATTTCTAGAAGCAGTACTGCGGTACTGACTAATCTTCAAATTGTCTTCAAGAGTAAATATATATGGCCTTTTTAAGAAGAAAAATATAGTGGTTGAGGATTTAGCTCAGTGGCAGAGCGCTTGCCTAGCATGCTCAAGGCCCCAAGTTTGGTCCTCAGCCCTGAAAAAAATAAAAAGAAAAATATAAATAATTCCTTCCAAAGGTAGCATTTTTTTTCCATTTCCAATGTCTATTTCTTTGTACACTGTCCTTAAAACTCTAAATGATGTAAATCTCCATTTAGAATAGAAAATGGGTTTTTATTGGTCTTGATCCTAGAAAATGGTTTGAATTTTTGTTTCTACAAAATTAGTTCTTGGCTTTGAGATCCTTTCTAGAATAACAGTACAACATACAAAAGCATTTTTGCTAGGTAAGTTTTTATTTTCTTGATATATTTGCTTCTTACCTAAAATGTGAATTTGAGGAATAAAAATACAGTTATTTAAAAAGTATCACTAGAACTACATGGAAACTTATCCTACGTTTTTTTGATGCATCTGAAATAACTTCATGCCCTGAAAAGTAACTTACTATGTAAATAGCCACAAAGAACCACAAATGGAAGGAATTCCTAATTGCTGAAAATACAAGTTTGTCAGTTTATAAAAGAATAATCCCTCCCTTTAAAAAAAAAAGTTGGCCTCAAGAAATTAGTCATAAAACAAACCAGGAAGAAATTATTCATGTTATGAATTATGACCATTGCTCTTCCACTTTTGAAGTGGCTAAGTCTCTGATATCCAGTATCATAAAAACACCAGGGCTGCTATGAATTTTTTAAATGTTGGTCTTGACGGGTGTGTTGCTATCAACTTTTATATGTGAGTAAGCTGACAGTGTGAGCTGTCAGCCTGATTGAATGTATGTCCCCAGATCTGTCTTATATCAGTCTTTAGGATGAAAGCCGACACAACCAGGCC
The DNA here is from genome assembly GCA_004027875.1 of Aplodontia rufa. Taxonomy (NCBI): domain Eukaryota; kingdom Metazoa; phylum Chordata; class Mammalia; order Rodentia; family Aplodontiidae; genus Aplodontia; species Aplodontia rufa. The sequence continues at coordinate 3,875 of PVKS010024753.1, read as the reverse complement.
TGATCACCTTAATCAGATTTGAATTTAAGTGCTGTAGGCCAGCTTCACACTTGTGCCACCATGAAGCCCACTATTAAGGTGGTTGGTACTAGAGCTTTCCAGAAGTCCACGTTGAGGTTCCAGGGTCTCAAACAGGAGGTACAGCCTCCTGTTGTACATCACATGTGGACAACATTTTTCCACTCCATCAAGAGAATTCTTTTTGCCCCAAATATTGCTCTTGTTCATGGAAGTTATCCTTATGTAATTTAAATTATTAAATTATTGCTAACAAGTGTACTAAAACTAGTTACATGTATTTAAAATGACATATCTTTAACTCAGCCCTGCAAACCCTATGAAGTAGGTAGAATTGCAATTTTACACTTTAAAAAAAAAATCAAGGCTCAGAGGTTTAAGAATCTTGTGCAAGATCATGTTGCTAAAAAAAAAAAAAAAAGAGCAGTATGGATGGTTTGTAGGAATTCCATTATTCTCTGGCAATGGTGGTGTAGTGGTTTTTCTCCTAACTTAAAATAAATGATACTTACCAACTTAGTTAAGGAAATAAAACAGTATTAATAAGATGAAAAATAATTATCCAATTCTCCTTTTTGAAGCAAGGGGGAAAAAATAAACTTACTTATTTTATTAGTCTCTAAATTTCTGATAATCTAACCATAAACTCATGGATTCAACCCACTGTGTTTTGCACATTATAAATGCAAATAATGAGTTTTTGTTCAACCTGATTAAAGTCTATTTTTCAATATTATTTGTAGCTGTTAGAAAAAGGATTGTCCAGTATGCAGCAATCATTACTACAGATCATCTATAGCCTTTTGAGTCATATTGACCTGTCTGCAGCCCCAGCCAAGCAATTCAATCTGGAGATCATAAAGATTATTGGCAAATATGTGCAGGTGAGTGGCTACAAAAGTTACGTATGACACATTGTTCCAGTTAAACAATTTATAATCATAAAAACTCAACCCGAATGTCCGAAAGTAGGAGACATGTTTTCAGGAATATTTACTACATGGAAAATGTTCTCCATGTAAGTGACAAAAAGCAGAATCTGAGTAGTAGGATTGGTACGATTGCTACCTTTCGAGTTTCACAGTCACTTCTAGGAGTCTACATTTCAGTGATGACAGGAAGAAGTGTGCATACACAGATGGCAGCCACTACCGTTAGAATCCTGACTCAGTGTTATTTCTTTGTCACCTTTCCATCTGTTAACCAGATTCTGCATAGTGAACAGATATAACTTGTAGAAACAGAAGTCCTCTTCAAGAGTCTGTATTTTAGAGTGTTTTTTTTTTTTTTTTTGGTGGTGGTTTTTGTTTTCTTGTTTGTGTCTAAGTGTCTAATAAAAAGTACCAGATCTATAGAAAGCAAAAAATCAAATTTGGTTTAAATGTAAATGGTGGCAGGTCAACCTTGTTGGTACTGATTTTCACAATTGAATGGTCTATAAAGAAAGGCACCGTCGAGCAAATCTGTAGTGTGAGTACAACTTACCAAGGGAACAAGCTATCTTAAGAGGCTTCAGGGATGACTATTTTGCATTTATACTGCATTTGCATTTGCATTCACTAGAGCAGAATTTTTTAAGGGAAATAATTAACAGCCAAACACAAGATGTTTCAGCTTTCAAGCCATAAACTTAATTCCTCTAGAAAATTCACATATATATTATCCTTTTGTTTACCATTGTTGCCAGATTACTAAATTAGACCTTCAGCCAATAATATTTATAAAGCATTTGTTGGACCAGGTACCGTGGCACATGCCTGTAATCTCAGCAGCTTGGGAGGCTGAGGCAGGAGGATTGCAAGTTCAAGACCAACCTCAGTAACTAAGTGAGACCCTGTCTCAAAATGAAAATAAAAAGGGTTGGGAATGTGGCTCAGTGCTTTAGTTCTCCTGGGTTCAATCCCTGGTACCAAAGGGGTCAGGGGAGCATTCATTGGAAGAATATTCCAATCTGGTAGTATTATTAGGTATTTGGTATCTGATTAACCTAACAGTACAAATAGTAAGTTATACTTTGCTTTTGTAACTCAGACCTTTTGCTAAGGAATCTCAAAGGAAAAGTGAATCATTTTTATAGGGGTTTGGTAGAAATAATATTTTCATACTCTATGGTATATACTAAATTTTTGTTCTTGATTGAATATGTATTTGTAACTTTTGTACATTAACTGTTTTTTAAACCAGAGTCCTTATTGGAAGGAAGCTCTGAACATACTGAAACTGGTGGTGTCACGCTCTGCAAGTCTTGTGGTACCCAACGATATCCCCAAGACCTATGTGGGAGATATAGGGTCTCCTGAAATATCCTTCACCAAAATTTTTAATAATGTCTCTAAGGAGTTGCCTGGGAAGACCTTAGATTTTCATTTTGATATCTCTGAGGTAAGATGCTGAGGAATTAATTGATGAAGGTGCTCTGTTAGGAATTTCCATTTGTTTATTTATTCATTTTCTCATTCCCCGAACATTAATTGAGCTCATCCTCAGTGTTAGATACTGTGCGGGGTGCTATGAAAAATGAAGTTGGGGGCTGGAGCAGTGACTCAGTGGTTGGAGCGCTTGCCCGGTATGCACAAGGACCCAGGTTCAAATCCCAGCACCACATACACAACTACGTGTCAGAGAAACAAAAGCCAGATGAATAAATAAATAAAGTTGATTGTCTCCCCCTGTCCCCATCCCTCTCTTAAAAAAAAAAAAAAAAGTTAGGAAAAGACCTTTGTGTCTTGAGGAAACAGACCAAAACACTGTGCTAAATGCTTGTCTGAAAGCGAATTGAATTGACAATGCTATGAAGAATATATATAGTGTGCCCCTGAGAGGGTGCGTTCAGGTAGGAGTAACATCTGAACTGACTGCTGGAAGATAAGCAACCCTAGGCAGGCCTAAAATGCAGTTTGGAGAGGGGAAGTAAAATGAAAGAAACAGGAATCTTTGTGAATGAGATGCTTACAAGTTTGAGAAAGCATGGTGTTTGCATTTTAGGAAGATCACCCTAGCAACAGGATGGAAAATGGATGAGGGAGGAAGGGAGGAGATTAGTAAGGAATTGGTAAGGGAGGAGATTGGTAAAAAGCAGTATGGGAATGGTACTGTGCCAGAGCAAAAGCATGAGAAAGAGGGAAAGAGTGGTTCACAAAAGACCAAGGAGGGCTGAGGACATAGCTTATTGGCAGAGTGCTTATCTCGAATGTGCCAAGCCCTGGGCTCAATACGCAGTACTGCACAAAAGAAAAAGGAGGAAAGAAATGAAAAGAAAAAAATGTTTTAAAAAGATCCAGGAAGTATCTGATGGGATTTGAAGTGAAGGGAGAAGATGGCAGCTAGGTGAGGAAAGGTATCAAGATTTGGTGAACTACCTTAACAGCTGTCTCTCTCTCTCTGGTTCCACTGAGAGAGACTGTAACACAAGAAGACCAGATTCTATCAGGGACGGAGAGAGTGATGAGTTTGCTCCTAGACTGACTGACACTGAAATGACTAAGAAATGTATTAATGGAGGTGCCTAGATTTTGAAGTCTGAAGTATTAGAGAAAAACTTGGTTGGAAGTAATAATTTGAGGGTTTTCAGTATTGTATGAGTGGATGACTGAAACCATGCAAGGAAAACTAAAAAGAAAACAGGGCTGAAATAGAATGAAACCTGAGAAGCCAACTATGTTAGTTCTGGACAGAAGCAGGGCTCCGCAGAGGGGAAGAAAACCTGGAGTCTGACTTTGTTATATTAACACGAGTCTCAATTTTGACCTTGTTGGGAATGCGCCCTCATAGTTTTTGGGTTTTTTTTTTTTCTTCCCTCCAGCATCTGAGTCCACACTTGGTGGCCTTGGTGCCATTAAAATGAGTTTTTTTTTTTT
>PVKS010024752.1:0-30791 GCA_004027875.1 Aplodontia rufa | reverse complement strand
TTTTTTTTTTTTAAAGAGGGGACGGGGGGGGGAGAGAGAAGCAATTTTTATTTAGTTTTTCATGTGACTTTCATTCCTTGGACACTTTGTTGTGTACATGGTGCTGGGGTTTGAACTTGAGTACTTGAGCATGCCAGGCAAGTGCCGTAACCTTGAGCCACCACTCCAGCCTCTTAATAAAGTTTTTGCAAACTGCATTGAAAAATACATCAAGAAAATATTTCATTATGATCAAGTGGGCTTCATTCTAGGTATGCAAGACTGGTTCAACATACAGAAATCAATACTTGTAATTCATCACTTACACAAAATTAAGGACAAAAAACCATATGATCATCTCAATAGATGCAGAAAAAGCCTTCAATAAAATCCAGTACCCATTTATGCTCAAAACTCTAGAGAAAATAAGAATCAAAGGAACTTTTCTTAAATTTGTAAAGGCCACATATGCCAAACCCTCAGCTATTATAATACTAAATGAAGAAAAGTTGAAAGCATTTCCACTGAACTTGGGAACAAGACAAGGCTGCCCGCTTTCACCCCTTTTATTCGATATAGTCCTCAGGACCCTGGCTGGAGCAATCAGGCAAGAGGAAGAAATCAAAGAGATAAGAATAGGAAGGGAGGAAGTCAAACTATCCTTTTTTGCTGATGCCATAATCTTAAATCTGGAACATCCAAAAATCTCCACCAGAAAACTGCTAGAGCTAATAAACAGATTTGTCAAAGTTACAAGATCAACACCCATAAATCAATAACTTTCCTATATGTCAACAATATTAGGGCAGAAGAAGAAATTAGGAAGTTGATCCCATTCACAATATCCTCTAAAAGAATGAAATACTTGGGAATTAATCTAATAAAAGAAGTAAAATACCTCTACAACGAAAATTATCAAACACTGAAAACAGAAATTGCACAAGACCTGAAAAGATAGAAAGATGTTCCATGCTCTTGGTTAGGCAGAATTAATATAATTAAAATGGCCATTCTGCCAAAAGCACTGTACAGATTCAATGCAATCCCCATCAAGATTCCAATGTCATTCTTTGTAGATATAGAAAAAGCAATTCTCAAATTCATACGGAACAACAATAAACCCAGAATAGCCAAAACATTACTGAAAAAGAAAGATGAAACAGGTGGTTTTGCAAAACTAGATCTAATATTATACTATAGAGCTGTAGTATTAAAAATGACATGGTATTGGTATTGAAATAAGAAAGAAGACTAATGGATTAGAATAGAAGATTCTGAGACAAACCCACAAATCTTTAAGCATGTGATCTTTGACAATGGGGGTCAAAATATAACATGGAGAGAGACAGCCTATTCAACAAATGGTGCTGGACAAACTGGACAGCCACTTGCAAAAAACTGAAATTAGATCCTTATCTCTCATCTTGCACAAAGATCAAATCTAAATGGATCAAGGAATTAGGAAGTAAACCAGCTACCATACAACTGCTAGAAGGAAAATTAGGGCCAACACTCCAGCATATGGGAGTTAGTAATGAATTTCTCAACAAGAATCCTAAAGTGAAAAAATTACAGTCAAAAATCAATGAGTAGGATGCCATTAAAACTAAAAAGTTTCTGTACAGCCAAGAAAATAGTCAAAACAGTCAAGAGACAGCCTACAGAATAGGAGAGAATCATGGCCTGTGATCCCTCGGACAGGGGACTAATATCCAAAATTTACAAAGAACTCAAACAACTCAATAACAAAAATACGAACAATCCAATCAATAAATGGACCAGAGAGCAAAACAGAAACTTCTCAACAGAGGACATTGAGCAAGCCAATGAATGCATGAAAGTGTTCTAAATCACTGGCAATCAGAGAAATGCAAATCAAAACTACATTAAGATTTCACCTTACTCCAGTCAGACTGGCAAAGATGAAGAATTCAAACAATAATAAATGTTGGAGGGGTTGTGGGTATATAGGAACACTAGCACACTCTTGGTGGAATTGCAGACTGGTCTAGCCACTCTGGAAAGCAGTGTGGAGACTCCTCAAAAAATTAGTGTTGGATCCACCATATTATCCAGCTATCCCTCTTCTGGATATTTTCCCAGAGGAGTTAGAATCAGCACATTACAGTGACACAGGAAAATCCATGTTCATAGCAGCTCAATTTACAATAGCAAAATTATGGAACCAACCCAGATGCCCCTCACTGGATGAACGGATCCAAAAGCTCTGGTATATAAATACCATAGAGTTGTACTCAACTATTAGAAAAATGATTTTGCATCTATTGAAGGTAAATAGATGAAATTGGAAGAAATCATGCTGAGCGAAGTTAGGCAAACCCAGAGGGTCAAGGGCCAAATGGAGGCTGGTCCTAAACCCAGATTTGGGAGTAAAGTAGAAAAACTGATGCATTAGATCTATAGAATGAAATGTAAAATATTAATATTTATGAGATGCAGTTGCAAGATACTGCATAGGATATTTGAACAAGCTATGCTGCGTATCTGAACAAAAATGTAAATGCTCAATCCCATTGTCAAATATTTTGAAGAATAACAAGGGATGATAGGAAGGGAGGAGCAGGGGAAACGTTGGAACTGAGATAAAGCAAGGTACATTCCAAGCAATTATAAATGTCACCTTATATAGTATAGCCATATGTAAAATATATTTTTTGGGCTGGAGCGGTGGCTCAGCAGTTACTGTGCTTGCCCAGCATGTGCAAGTACACAGGTTCAAACCCCAGCACCCATGTATACAACTAAGTGTCAGAGCAATGAAAGCCATGTGAAAAACTCAATAAAAATTGATTCTATCTGTTTCTCTCTCACTGATAATGTTTTGATAATGTTTCTCCCTCAACTGTATTTCTATATTCTAATAATAATAAAAAAAGAATGTAAAAAAAAGAAATAAAACAATCAACAGAAAATGATATAAAAAAATAAAAAATAAAAAAATATGTTCTTCCTAGGTATAAGAATTATGTCACTGTATTTGGATTTTTTTTTTTTTAGGACCAATATAAGACCCAGTAGAAAGGCAAGGGATCAGGGGACAGGAGGAGGGAGATACAGAGGTTGTGGGGAGGATATTGAACAAATTGTATTGCTGAATTATGTGCATCTAGGAATATGTGACAACTTATCCCAACATTATATAAAACTATAATGCACTAATTATATATATATATCTAAGAGATATGAGGTGTCCCCAAGAGCTCATGTGTGAGACAATGCAAGAAGGTTTAGAGGTGATCGGGTTATAAGAGCTCTAACCTAATCAGTGCATTAATCCACTTGAATGGATTAACTGGGTGATAACTATAGGCATGTAATTTGTGGCAAAAGGAGGTGGGTCACTGAGGACATGCCTTTGGTGTATGATTGAGATAGATAGAAAAGATACATAGATAGACAGGCAGACAGATATATTTACCCTGGTCAGCCAAGCTTACTTAAGTCTCTTTTGGCTTCCTGATTGTCATTTCCTGAGTTACTCTCCTCTACCACTCCATTCCGCCATCGTGTTCCACCTCATCTTGGGCACAGAGCAATGGAGCTGGCTAACTATAGACTGAGACGAAACTGTGAACCCCCAAATAAAGGTTTCCTCCTTTCAAAATAAAAAAAAAAGCAAGGGAGTATATAATCTATAAACATCAAAAAAATAGCGTAAAAACATCAGCATTTGAGACCTCACAAATTCATTTTATCTTCCTGGGGACACAGAAGACTACCTTGCAGCAAGGTGAAAATACTTGACTAAGTTTTAGCCTATAGTGCATGAGTGGGAATGGTACATACCACTTCCAGGTCTGTCCATAAAACCCTGTATTTGGTTCCTCAGTCTCTCTTCTTCTTGGAGGCTTCATGGTCTAAATAACGAACTGCAATGTGGAAGAATCCTGAATCCCCGTCACCGCTTCACTGAGAGGTTTCCAGAATAGGTACCCAATTACACTGAACTGTGACTTGAGGGACAAATTAATCTTTATTCTTTTAACCACTGAGGTTTTAGAGAATATTTTTTATAGCAACATAGCTAATCTGTCTTCTTTTATTTATTTATTTGTTTTTGATACAGAGAATGGGTTGCTTAACCACTGAGTCACATCTCTGCTCTTTTTTAAAAAATTTTATTTTGAGGCAGGGCCTCCTTAAATTGGTTAGGGTCTTGCTAAGATGCTGAGGCTGACCTGGTACTTACAATCCTCCTGCCTCAGCCTCTTTTGAATAACACACAATACTTAGTCATTAAGCAAACTTCCATGAGCATTTAGTATGTTTTTAGTAATGGCTAGCTTTAAAATCAAGCTTTATTCATAATGTTTTCTCTTGTGATACCTCTGTGACAGCAGCATTTCAGTAGAGTTCTATAATCTAGAAATTCACTAAAACTTTCAAGTCACCTACATCCTACTTACTCTCATTCTTCCATTGTTTTTGGATCTTAGTAATTGAATTCTGGTCTTTGTGTCAGTTTTAAAGAGGAGAGTTGGCAGTGTATTTTGACTCTACCTTTTATTAAATTCATTTTGGACAAAATTTCTCCTTCACAGGTGAGAAAGGCTTAAAATAAGGGGAATTTAACTTGCAATATCTTCCTGAGGTGGTGTTGGGGGTATTGACAGCTACAGCTTCCAGCCTCTTTTATTTGACAGCCAATCAACCTAACAATGCCCTGACATCTGCCCATGTGAACCGGAGTTGTGAGTAAAGCCAGAAAACCCTGCTCAGCTTGGGAGCTCTGGTTCTGCAACAAGAAGTTAAATAAGCTAAAAGTTTTATTGAAATGGTTCCCTATGTCTTCTCTTGGTCGGATCTATCTTCATATTTGAATGCTGGAGTCTCAAGTGAGCACTTGTGAAAGAATAAATTAACTCCCAAGGTAGGTTCTACTCCTTACCACTGTTTTCATTACAGACTGTTTAGGAGTGACCAGGTCCCATTCCAAAGCTGTGGAAACTGTAGGAAGCCTTGATCACTGGAAACAGGACTGTTGACCCTAATTAATGTCACTTTGTGCTTTTACTGAAATGAAATTTTGGATGAGTTGAAAGGCAGTAACTCATATACAGTTTAAACATTTTTCCCAGTATGAAAATTTTATTACTTTAACAACAAAGACTATGTAAGCATTTAAAAATGGAAGCAGTACATAAGAGCATAGGAAAGAAGTATACCCCAAAACCTACTGAAAAAACTGCTGTTAATACTTTTGCTTCTTAATCATTAATATTTGGTAATCCTTGCTACATCCTACACAAAATAAACCACAGATATAGATACACAATTTTATACAAATAGTATCATATTCCAGAATTTTTATAACTTTTTAGTCATAAACCTGACATTAATAAATTTTCACATCAGTAAATTTTGAGCTACAAAATCAATATGTATAATAATATCATAACTTTTATCACTAATGATGGAACCTAGTTTTTTCCAGTTTTTTACTATCATAAGTAATGCTGCTGTGAACTTATATATATATACAAATTTAAACACAGACATATATATGTGTGTGTGTTTAAATTTATGTGAGTAGTGTGAATTACTAGGGGAACATTGCCGGGAGGAAGGCAAGCACATTTGATATATCCAAATGTAATATTACTGTAAAAAGAGCATATTTGTTACTTTGGCAAGTGCACTGAAAAGATAGTGGTGGGGGCTGGACTGATGGCTCAGTGCTTACAATGCTTGCCCAGTATGCACAAGGACGGGAGTTCGAACCCCAGCACTGAGTACACAACAAAGTATTAGAGCAATGAAAGTCACATAAAAAACTAAATAAAAATTGATTCTCTCTTTCTCTATCTCTCACACTGTCCCTCTCTCTTAAAAACAAAACAAAACAAAGAAAAGAAAGTGGTATAGAGGATGCCTCAACTTGAAGGCACTGGAAGAAAGAAGTTCATACTTCTGTTCCACTAACTGTAAGTGAAAACCAGCTGAAATACGTGGTAGAATTTGGACTGTTTCTAAAAATCATTCTGTGGGTCTTGTAAATCTTTCTCTGTTATGGAGTTTTGCATTTCAATATATGACAATCTCTGTTGTATCAGAAAATGTATTAAAATTGGATTCAAGATGTAAATTTAGAGTAGTGGTAAGAAAGGGGAAGGATTTTGTTGGAGTAGACTTGCACAACCCATTTGCATTCCATCCTCTTCCTCTCTTGCCCCGGCAGTCTGTGGAATCTATCAGAATACCAGTTCTGTTGTGATAGGTTGTGAAGGTACCCGTGAGCTCCTCATGGTTTCCATATGACTGCTTCACAAGCGTTTTATTTCCAAGTCCCTGTTGAAGAAAATGGTCGTATTCCATGTACTTATTTCCTTATCTCTGTCCTTTGCTTCATATTATATAAATACTTTGACCAGGCAATTTAGAAGAATTGTAGTTTTAGGGTTGACAACACAGGTTTTGGAGTCTATTGGTAAGAATAATGCTAAAATATATTATGGTAGCAGTGACCAATGCATGACAGATTTGTTTCTTGCTTTAAGAAGGTCTGGTCTGATGTGCGTCCCATGGTTCCTCATATCACCTTTCTTCCACGTGGTGTCTCATGGATCCAGGCTCTCTCTATTATTTTTTTTTTGAGAGAGGGATAGAGAGAGAGAGAGAGAGAGAGAGAAGGAATCAATTTTATTTAATTTTTCATTAGGTTTTCATTGCTATGACACTTCATTGTGTATGTGGTACTGGGGTTTGAACCCACATCCTGGTACATGCCAGGAAAGGAGCCTAACTTTGGAGTCACCACTCCAGCCCCTCTCTATTTTTGAGGCCAAGCCATCTAAACTCAAGGCTTCCAGGACTGCTACTTTTAAATGCCTCAGCTGGGAAAACACAGACATCATTATTGTTTGCTCATAATTTGTTCTACTAAGATTCTGTTGACCACATGACCTCAGCCTGGGAGATACGGTCTGCACATGGAATGCTCAGTGACCCCACCGTCTGGTGCAGTCCAACCTGATATCAATTATAGTTCTACTTATTTCTAGTGTGTGTACTTGACAAGTTTGTTAATGGTTCTGTGCTTTGGTTTTCTCATTATTAAATGGGAACCATGATACTTCTTATACTTGGTGTTGAGTAAGTTCGTTTGTGTAAAGACACACAGCAAGTTCTCAGGAAAAGAAGTGATAGCCATTAAAGCTGGTGGTAACTAAGCCAGGAGGTGAACAGAATTACCAACCCAGGCTACTGGTGCAAAGAATTCAAGGAATATTTTGAATTGGCACAAAGAATTGTGTATAGCAGTTCGGAGTTAACAAAGGAAAAGTTTATGGTAAAGAATGCTTTTGAGCCAGGTTTTGAAAAATTTGCTCCTTCTCTTAAATATCTGGAGAAAGAAGGAAGTTTTCAGAGACTGGGGGATCAGAGGAAAGAAAGCTAGTGCTTTTCAGTTAATTTGACCTGAAAGGAAAAGCAAACTTTGAGCAAATGACAAGGAAGCTGAGATAAATTATGAATGAGTGGTCCATGCTTTGCAAACAAAACGTTTCAGTCCCAGTTTCCTTATTTTGTGGTGTGCTCTTTATGCCCTCTGAATTATGACCACCTCAAGGTTTGACTCCCCAGTCCTGAGTAGGAGATGAAGCAAGTCTGGAAGAGGCCTCCAGCTCTCTGACAAGAAGTTGGAAGCATATCTCCAGACAGATTTATTTATATTTCTTCAAAGAAAGAGAACTTTTCTGAGCTCAGCGATGAGGATATAGGGCAAATAAGAAATTTCCCTGCTTCTGGAAGCAAGCTGGTCGCTGGTCTCTTATCTTTTATTTCAGAGCCTAGCTTCTCACATGTGTACCTGTCCTTTGATTTGGGGAACTTGTGAAGTCTTAACTCTTTGGCTTGCTTGACTCATTTTCTTCCTTGATTCTTGAGCCTGTTTATTTTCCAACTTTCGGTAAGAAGTTTTCACCCAGCTCCTGTCTCAAAGAACCCCTTTGGCCAACTCCCTTTCAGCTGGATCGTAGGAGTGGCTTCATCTGTTTGCCCTCTGTTGGGGAGATGAATTGGTGTGAGGCAGTGTGATGGTGCTTGAGAGCAAATGCCACAGTGCCAGGCTCATGTGCTGAGTCCTGTTTCTCAATGGTTGCTGGAATGAACCTTATGCAAGATGCCAACCTCTTTGTACCTTAATTTTCTCATTTGAAAATGGGGATAATAATAATAGTTCTGACCTCATGGGGTTGTTATGAGGGTTACATGAGGATTAGATTAAATGAGTAAAAGTGGTTAGAACTGTGCCTGGTGAATAGTGAATTCTTAATTCTTTTCATCTCATCATCTATTTTTTAGAATAAGGGTACCCTGGGAGCCCAAGAAAGGAAATGATTGATTTGGCCCAGGAGAGTCAAGAAAAGCTCCATAGATATAATGATATTTGAACAGAATTTTCATCACTGAGTAATTTCCCAGAGGTTGGGTAGAAGAGAGGGCAATCTAAGAAGAGAAATTCTCAGTATGAGATATAGGATGGGAGGTGCACTGGGCCTGGAGCTCTGGAGGAAGGGTGGGGTGCAGGTAGGTGTGGCAAGTGATGGAAGCCGGAGAGGTGGGACAAGGGCAAATTGCTAAAGACTTTCATGCTAAACTAGTAAAGTTAAGGAAGGTCTTTGGGCAAGGAAGTGATTATGATCAGGTTTGCAAGGTCCCACTGGCTGTGGGTGAAAGATTGATTGCATTGGGCTGGAGTGTTGGCACAGAGTCCTCCTGCAGTGGCTATTTCATTAATCCGTGGGGAGAAGTCAGGGGAGAGTTTTATATAATGGGCCATTAATAACAACGGTGCTTCTCTGCCTTTCTTCCTATTTGGATGATGTGTGAGGTTTTTGTGCTTATTTGTTAAGTTTTTATTTTTATTATATATATATTTTTTGCTCCAAAACACAATATTTAAAAAATCCAGTCCTTCTTATACTGGTAACTTGCAGCATAAATCTCATACATTGCTTTCTTTCAACCCACACACTGCATTAGTCAACTTGAAAACCTTTATACAATCCATGCATTTAAATGGGTTGAAATGCATTTGACACAGTACTGTAGCTTTAACTATGCATGAGCTTCCAATTGCCCTAGAATTTAGTCTTTCCTCTGCTTCACTTGTCACACCATTAGCAATATCCCTGGGTGCGTGACCTAGGGTTAAGGATTAAGTTTAAAAACCATCTTGGCATTTTTCTGCTTGCATTGGTTGGACTTAGTCTGAGATTCCATTAAATATTTAACTTTATTTGGTTTGCTGCAGGGTAAAGTCTAAAAGAACTCTAAATGGTCTTTTTCTTACAGTTCGCCTGTAATTCTTGTTGTTCTCAAATGGAAGTTTTCTTCTTTCAGATGCACAATTATCTCAAGAATTTTACTACTATCATATGCCCTAACTCAAGTGTTTGAAATTATGTTCCCTGCAGAACTAGTTCATCATGAGCTTTGTGCAAGACCTACCAGGCATGAAGAATGTGTCCTGTCTAAACCTTCCCTTCATTTATAAAGCTCAAGTTAGTTTTTCTTGCTCTACACCTCCTAAAAAAGTAGCAAAACTACCTATGGTTCTAAAAATTATTTTTCTCAGAGCAGTAAGGGCAAAGCTGAAAGAAAACATTGGCAGAGGTCTTTTTTCTGTGTAGCTGAGAAAAAAACACTCTGCTCATATCATGCGATTCAGCATTCCTTTTCATTAATACTGAATAAAAGGTTTTTAGAGTTGACCAGTTCACCCCTCTTTGAAACTGTACTCTTCGTTAAAAGCCTTTAGAATGTTCAACACCACATGAATAGTATATCAGGTTTCCCCTTTCCTTCATCTTTTGTTTTGAGTTTTCAGAGTAGGGGAAGGTAAATGGTGCTTAGTCTCAAAATGCACCCCCTCTGCCCTGAGCCACTTAATTAATCTGATAAAATCACCATTAGAAGTCTTCTCACTCCTCCTCTGTGGATGGCTGGAGTTTTCAGTGATTCTGGGGGACCTCCAGCTCACACTGGGGATTCCTCTTTGCTGAACCATCTTCATAAATCTCTGAGTGTGCCAGAAAGATCCAAAGAATTGAAAATCTTCCGTGCCTCCAAAGCCACTAGGGTTCCTACTTAATTTTTCTTCTTCTTCTTTTTTTTGCATTTATATTGCATCTTCCTTTAAAAAATAACTCTCAGCTTATGTGCAGATAGCCTCTGGAGGAACAGCAGAGATCTCTTCAGATATTTGAAAATCCATCAAATAGAGGAAAAATTTAGCATATTCAGTATAGAGCTCTGAGTGGTAGGACTGGGGTAAGAGGGTAAGAAAGTGTCAGAAGGCAAATATTTCCCCCTATGTACTCTGTAGGTCTTTGAAATGCTGGTGGGTGCCAGGGGTGGCATGTGGAAGGTTATAAGGTTAAATGAGGGGCTGGAGTGGTGCCTGGCATGCACAGGGACCCAGGTTTGAACCTCAGCACCACAGGCACAACTGAGTGTTGGAGAAATGAAGGCTGGATGAAAAAATAAAAATAATTGATTCTTTCTCCCTCTCACAAACAAACAAAAAGGTTAAATGAGTTAGGAAAGGCAGAACTCATGCTGTAAAACAGAGTTTTTAAAAAATATCAAGGCTAATGTATAGTTATGAGGACCTACAAGGAGTATAATATTTATAATATTTCTTTATTTGAACATAGAATAGTTTTCATGGAGCAGGTCAAAGGACAGATGCTCCTCACTTAGAGTTCTCAGAAAGTGCTCTGCTGCCTAAAATGAAAATGAATATTACTATTATATGTTAGAGGCTTGACTTCAACTGGAGCAATCAAATGCAGCGGGACGCTACCCACAAATATACACCCTTGGAAGTCAGTTTATTTTTTTAAATTTTTTTTAAAGAGAGAGGGACAGTGAGAAAGTGAGAGTCAACTTTATTTAGTTTTTCATGTGACTTTTGTCACTCTATGTGTACATGGTGTTGGAGTTCAAACCTGCATCCCTGCATGTGCCAGGCAAGCACCGTAACTGTTGAGCCTGAGTCAGTTTATTTGTATGAGAGTAAGAAGAAATGAAAATTCTTGAGGTCCTGGGTGCTAAATTGATGGATTTCCCTCCTGTTGCAACACTCACCTAGGCTCCACCTAACAGGCATTAGTGCTTGTTCAAGATTCCTCAGGAGACCACCTCTAGAGCCTCATCCAAAACTCTCTCAGATGCATCTCTTCTGAAGTTGCATATGACATTGTCATCACTACTATTATGTTATTTGCACAATGAAGTTCGTAATAGTGCTAATTGTACTGATAGATATTAAGGGCTTACTCTACTAAGTAACAAAAAATTTGTTCAAATATTTATATTATTTTGTTAGAATAAGGCTATTATGGTGATGATATGGTGATTCATTTTAGTTTGGAATTTCAAAGGTTAGTGACATTGGTGTTTAATACCTATAAGAGCTGAAAACTCAGTATCATGGTAAATTTAAGACTAGGTTCTTCCCAGTCATATATATGATGGACTTTTAGAAAGGAGAAAGAACATGGAAAATAGAAAGTTTATCTGTTCATGTAAATCCAACCCAAATGCTTCTTAAATAAATGACTTTTTATTTATTTATTTTTTATTCATTCAACATAGTCATACATATAGGAGGGAATTGTTGCCACACAATCATGATCACATGCATAATGACAGAACAAGCCAAGGCTGATGCCAGTTCATGATTTCTCCCTTTTGGGTTCCTCCTGATTCCATGTTTCCCCTACTTTACCCCATATTAGGTGGGCTTCTCATGGAAGTTGAAGGTTCCCCACTGGATTGATAACCCACTTACTCCTTCCCTCCAGCTGCCTTGATATCCCTCTTATTCCCACTCCCTTTCCCTGCCCTTCTCCCTTCATCCCCCAGTGTCATAGGCAAAGTTCCCCCCTGTTGGTGTAAAAATTTACCCATGTTGAGGTTATTATTAGCTTAGCCTACTTTCAGTTTGTTTCTGATTGTGTTCAAGCTTCCACATATGAGAGAATACATTTGGCCCTTGAGTCTCTGAGTTGGGGATTTTCACTTACCATAACATTTTCCATCTCCATCCATTTGGGTGCAAATGCTATGATATCTTTCTCTTTAATAGCAAAGTAGAATTCCATTGTATATATGTTTTTGAATCCACTCATCCAGTTGAGGGGGCATCTGGGTTGGTTCCATAGTTTAGCTATAGTAAATTGAGCTGGTATAAACATTGATGAAACTGTGTCTCTGTAATATGCTGATTCTAGCTCTTTTGGGAAAATACCCAAGAGTGGGATTCTGGGTCATAAAGTGGTTCCATCCTTACATTTTGAGGAGTCTCCACACTACTTTCCAGAGTGACTGTACAAACTTGCAGTCCCATCAACAGTGTGAAAGTGTTCCTCTCTTACCTCAACCCCTCCAGCATCTGTCATTTTTTTATATTATTCATTTTTGCAACTCTGACAGGAGTGAGGTAGAATCTCGGTGAAGTTTTGATTTGCATTTCTGATTGCTAATGATCTAGAGCATTTTCTCATATACTTACGGGCTATTTGGACTTCCTTTGTTGAGAAATTTCTATTTAGTTCCATAGCCCATTTATTGATTGGACTATTTGTGGTTTTGGTGTTCAGTTTTTTTGAGTTCTTTGTATATTCTGGATATTAGCTTTCTGTCTGAGGTGTAGCAGGCAAAGATTTTCCCCATTCTGTAGGTTCTCTCTTGACACTCTTGACTAATTCTTTAGCTGTGCAGAAGCTTTTTAGTTTAATGGCATCCCATTCATTTATTCTTGGCTTTAATTCTTGCGCTATAGGAGTCTTGTTAATAAGGAAGGTGGTGCCGACGTCTATGTTGTATAGTGTTGATCCTATTTTTTCTTCAAGCAATTGTATAGTTGTTGGTTTAATTTCCATATGCTTGAACCATTTTGATTTGATTCTTGTGCAGGGTGAGAGATAAGGATCCAGTTTCAGTTGTCTGCATATGGCTGTCCTGTTTGTCTAGCACCATTTGTTGAACAGGCTGTCTTTCTTCCATACTATGCTTTTGCCCCCTTTATAAAATATTAGATAGTTAAAGATTTGAGTGTTCATTACCTTCTATTCTGTTCCATTGGACTTCATTTATGTTTTGATACATATACCATGCTGCTTTTGTTAATACAGCCCTATAGTATAATTTCAGGTCAGGAATTGTGAACCTCTTGCTTCCTCTTTTTTTGCTTAGTAATGTTTTGGCTATTCTGGGCCTTCTGTTATTCCATATGAATTTGAGAATTGCTTTTTCTATATCCATGAAGAATGTCAATGGTATCTTGATGGGGATTACATTGAATCTGTATAGGGCTTTCAGTAGAATGTCCATTTTGATTATACTGATTCTGCCTAAACCAAGAAAGTGGAATGATTTTCCATTTACTCAGATCTTCTGCAATTTCTTGTTTAAATGTTCGATAGTTTTCATTGTAGAGGTCCTTTATATCCTTTGTTAGATTGATGCCCAAGTATTTTTTTCTTTTTGAGGAAATTGTGAATGGGACAGATTTCCTGATTTCTTCTTCAGTGGACTTGTTGCTGGAGTATAGGAAAACTAATGATCTATGAGTGTTGATCTTATAACCAAACACTTTGCTGAAATCGTTTATAACCTCTAGAAATCTTCTGGTCAAGCTTATTAGGTCTTTGATGTGTAGGATCATGTCATCAGCAAATAGAGACATCTTGACTTCCTCTTTTCCTATTTGAATTCCTTTGATTTCCTTCTCTTGTCTGATAGCTCTGGCTAGGGTTTCAAGGACTATATTGAACAAGAGTGGTGAAAGTGGACAGCCTTGTCTTGTTCCTGAATTCAGTGGAGATGCTTTCAGTCTTTCTCCATTGAGCATAATGTTGGCTATGTGTCTATTGTAAATGGATCTTACATAATTAAAGTATCTTCTTTTGATCCCTATCTTCTCCATAGTTTTGAGCAGAAATGGGTGCTGAATTTTATCAAAGGCCTTTTCTGCATCAATTGAGATGATTATATGATTTTTATTTTTAATTCTGCTTAAGTGGTGAGTTACATTTATTGACTTGCATATGTTGAACCAGCCCTGCTTTCCTGGGATGAAGCCCACTTTTTTAGATCTGGGTAGCTAGAATTTTATTAAGGATTTTTGTGTCTATGTTCATTAGGGAAACTGGCCTGTAATTTTCTTTTCTTGATGTGTCTTTGGGTTTTGGTACCAGGGTTCTATTTGCTTCATAAATAGTCTTTGGGATGTTTCCAACCCTTTCAAATTCATGGAAAAGCTTGTAGAGGATCAGTGTTAATTCTTCTGTAAAGGTCTGGTACACTTCTGCCATGAATCCATCAGGTCCAGGCCTTTTCTTTTTTGGAAGATCTTTGATTGCTGTTTTGATTTCACTACCTGAGATTGGTTTGTTTAGATTTTCAATGTCCTCCATGTTAATTGGGGAATGTTGTATGTGGCAAGATATTTGTCTACTTCTTCCAGATTATCAAACTTGGCAGAATATAATTTTTCAAAATAAGTTCTGATAATCTGGATTTTGGTTGAGTCAATGGTGATATCTCCTTTTTTGTTTTTTATTTTGTTTATTTGCTTTACTTCATTCTTCCTTTTGGTGAGGTTGGCAAGGGGTTTGTCGATCTCATTTATTTTTTCAAAGAATTAACTCTTTGTTTTCTTGATAATTCGTACCATTGTTTTTATTCTCAATTTCATCAATTTCCGCTCTGATTTTAGTTACTTCCTGCCTTCCATTGGATTTGATTTTGGATTGTTAGCTTTTTGTAGGGATTTGAGTTGGAGTATAAGTCTATTTATTTGAGCTCTTTTCTAATTTTTGATGAAGGCACTCAGCACTATAAATTGACCTCTTAAGAATGCTTTCATACTGTCCCGGAGATTTCAATACATTGTTTCATCATTCTCATTCATTTCCAATAATTTCTTGATTTTTGTTCTCATTACCTCTTTTATCCATTCTTCATTTCAGAAGTATTATTTTATTTCCAAGTGTTTGAGTAGTTTCCTTTGTTTTTCTTGCTGTTAATTACTAAAATCATACCATTGTGGTCTGCCAGGATACATGGGACTATATCAACTTTTTTATATTTGTTAAGGTTATTTTGTGGACTATGATGTGGTTTATTTTGGAGAAGGATCTGTGAGCTGCTGAGAAGAAAGCAAAAATCTGATTTGGGATGGAATATTCTGTAATTGTTTGTTAAGTACAGTTGATTTATAGAGTTGTTTAGGTTAGAGATATCTTTGTTGATTTTTTGCTTGGATGATCTGTCTATTGTTGATAATTGAGTATTAAAGACCCCCAGTATTGTTGTGTTGAGATCATGAGGGGTTTAATGTCCTTGAGTACTTTTTCCATGTATTTGGGAGGGTTGTCCTTTCTGACTAGTTTTTGTTCAAAATTAATTTTATTGGAGAAAAGAATTGCAATATCAGCTTGCTTTTTCAGGCCACAAGGCTGGTAGACATTTTGTCAACATTTCACCTTCTATTTTTGACAGTGAGGTGTGTCTTCTGTAGGTAGTATATTGTTGGATTTTGTTTTTTGATCCAGTAAGACAATCTATGTCTTTTGAATGGGGCAATGAGTCCATTCATGTTCAGAGTTAGAATAGATATGGGAATCTGAGTCCCTGACGCTGTGACTATTGCTGTGCTTTGTGCCATCTTGGATATGGTTTAGTGTGTTTTGCGATTATTGACTTTCTTCTGTTTAAGGATTTTGGAAGTTGTTTGTGTGTTCCTCTGAATGAAGTATGTCCTTGAGAATTTTCTGTAGAGCAGGTTTTGTGTTTATGTACCTTGCTAGCTTGAATTTATCATTGAAGTATTTAATTTCCCTGTCACATTCAAAGCTGAGTTTTGCAGGGTATATTATCTTTGGCTGAAAATTCTTTTCTTTTCTTTTTTTTTTTTTTAAAGAAAGAGGGACAGTGAGAGAGAGAGAGAGAGAGAGAGAGAGGAAAGCAATTTTTAAATTTAGTTTTTCAAGTACCCTTCATTACTCAGACACTTTGTGTGTACGTGGGTGCTGGGGTTTGAACTCACATACTCATGCATGCCAGGCAAACGCTGTAACTGTGGAGCCACTGCTCCAGCCCGAAAATTATCTTTCAAAATTTGAAAAATATTATTCCGTGCTCTCCTGGCCTTTATTTTCTGATCTGAGAAATCAGTAGATCTTAATTGGTCTGCCTCTGAATGTGATTTGGTGTTTTTCCCTTGCTGATTTTAGGATTCTTTCCTTGATTTTTCTGTTATTTATTTTATAAATGATGTGTCTTGGTGAATTTCTCATTTGGTTAGGTCTGTTTGGTGTCCTATAGTGTCTTGAATTTGATTTTTTGGATCAATTCTGATATGGGGGAAATTCTCCTTGGCAATTTCATTTAGAAGTTTCTTAATGCACCTTGTTTGTTTTTCAATGCTTTCTTCAATTCCAATTACTCTCAAATTATTTCTTCTCATCTCATCAAATACTACTTGGAAGTTCTGATCATGCACAATAAGTTTCTTTTCTTGTCTGTCCTCCTTGTACTCAACATTGCTCAGCCTGTCTTCATTATCTGATGTTCATTCTTTGAGAACTGAAGTTCTATTTCTACTGAGTTTATTCTTGTATTAGTATCTTCCAATGAGTTTTTAATTTGGTTGACAGTATTTTTCAATTTTAAGAGCTCTGATACATCTCTTTTCAGAATGTCTAGCTCTTTATATATGTGGTCTCTTGTCTACTGAAATTGCTCTCTTATCTCTTTCCTTAAATCTTCTTTTAATTTTTGATTGAATTACTAATCATGTCATTGATACATTTTTCTAAGTTTTCATCTAGGACCCTGACCATGGATGGAGGCCTATGGGTTTGAGGTGAAGAATTGTTTCCCTTTTTCCTCATTTTCAGTTACAGGGAGTGTGACTTGAGGTCTTACATTAATAATTCTCTTGGAGGCTTTGTTGATGTTATCAGAGCTTTTTATCTCTTTGCTTAGTTGGGTTGGGGCACAATTTGGGTAGCACAGTTCAGTGGCTGGCACCCCATTCTGTGAAATTTTGTGGACCTTTAGGTTTTTCAATACCTCAGGGGATATGGAGTAGAAGTCAATAAGTGGAGCCAATGCATACATCAGATAATGTTGCCTGCAGCTGTTACAGTGTTGATTATCATCTATAGGAGCAATGGGATTAGTAGTCTTCTTCCTTGATAGCTTTCATACTGTACTTGGTTAGCAAGCAAACACTCGTTTTCAAGTATAGTGTTTACTTCAGTTTACCAGGACCTCTGCAGGTGAGGATAGGGCAAAAGTCTAGAGAGCAAAGGGAATGAGGTACAAAGGTGGTGTGGAACTTGTGAATTAGGATATAGAGCTCCAAGACAGAGATAGAGATACTGTAGGCTATTCTATTAGGAATAAGGAAACAATAGAATGGGGTGAGAGTGGGTAATGATTTTGAGGGAGGATGAGAAAGATCAGAATACAGTTTAGGAATTGACAGAGTAAAGAGAAGAATGGGGTAGTAAAGACTGGAGGCCTTTCCAGCACAAAGAGACTGAGGACTAGTTTGCAATATTGCAGACCACCACAGGTTGAACCCCAGCAATATGGACACAGCAGACAAATACAAGAAATCAGAGTGACAGTAAAAATCTATCAACCAAAAACAGAAACAAACAAAAAACAAAATACATACACTAAGGAACACCAATTCCAAGAACAACAACAGAAAAAAAAAAAAAAAGAAGAAAAAGTTGGGAGGATTCTGAATTATTACCACTGAGGTCCAAATGAACCATGGGGGTATGTGCTCATAGCTGATTTCTAGGTGGAGTCACTTCCCAGTTGAGTTTGTTGGAGGGAATGAATTTTGGTAATCTCAGGTGACAGTGAGATTCTCATGAGGCCTACCAGTAATTTTCTCCTGTAGAGGAGTTGCAAACATTCACCTTCCCTGCTTCCTGTGAGAACAGGCTTGAGGGCCACCCAAGTTGCAGTCTTGGGCAATTTAATGATTGGCTGCCCAAACTCTTGTCCCACTTCAGCTGGGGACCCAGGAGCCTCTGGGAGTCTTGTGGATCTTGGTGCAGCTGTAAGGGACTCTTGCTGTTCCAAGGAGAGTGACTAGCCTGAACTGAACTCACCCAGGACCATTATCATCCCACTCTTGGGTGTCTTGTGGTCCCCACTCGCCCCAAGAGAGGAAGTGTGGGGCAGTCTGAACCCCAGCAAGGGGAGGCAGGCATGAAGGAGACACCAGCTTGGCTAGACCAGTGTCTGTGGAGGTCTCAAATGCAACCAGTAGGGGGCGAGGAAGCCCAGTCCCACTTGGAACACCCATGACCTTTGGAACCGCTTCTGTTTACAGAATTCAGGGTCTGAAAGTAGAGAAAAGCAATGGATTTAGGCTGCTCCTTCTGTTCATAGGTCCCTGAGGTTGACGCTAGCCTCTGCCTGTCCTGAGTTTCAGGCAGTATCTTTTGGGTCTGAAGACCTAACTATGCAAGGGTATTTAGGTCCTTTTGAGCAGAATCCTGGTCACTGACTCCACCTGCAGATTGGGCATGTAATGGGGTGGCCAGGAAGCCTCTAAATGCAAGTTGTGGACCAGTAGGGAGGGTCCGCCATGCCCACACAGTTCCCAGGGCAGACAGTCAAAACACTGAGTGCCTGTAGCCACTCCTCCAGATTGAGCTCCCTATTATCCTCTGTATCTGGTGTTTTTGGGTTCACTGTTCACGGAAGCAGTTTCCTGTACCACCCTGTAGGAGGTTTCAAAATGGCAGTGCCCCCTGCTTCTTTGCAGGATCAAATTCAGGGGACTCTAATTTGCATGTACTAAAGCAGTCCCTTGTTTCCTGCTGCTGAGCTGCTCAGGGCACTGGATTCCCACACCCAGGCTTTGCTGAGCACTCACTGTTTTGTCTGAGTTTATTTACATGAGTGTAGCTCCCTCCCCTCTGGGGCAGATTCCCAGCCTGCCACCAGCTGGGTAGTTGGTGCTAGAAAATTATCAATTGGAACTTCCTACACTTTCAGCTTGTCCACGGCTCTGTGTCACTAAACTTCCTTCCCTGGATAGTAATTAATTTGGGCGAAATTGTGCCATCCACTCATCTCACAGTATAAGGCACCTCTCCCACTGTTGGCATCCTGCCTTTACAGAGAGACTCTTTACTCAGATCTGCCATGGGTCACCATGATGAAAACCCAATAAATGACTTTTTAAAATAATAGGTATAAAAAGGAAGAATAAGTGAAAATGTTGGATTATAGAATTTGGATCCATAGAAGTTTGAAAAGGACTGAAGGACTAAATATTGTAGAGGCAAATGTCAAGTTTTGCACTTGGTTAAAAGACATTTTGAGACACATATAAGGGGAAATATTAACTTTGCTTCACTAACCGTGAGGGAGAATGATTTTAATTAGCACCGAGTACCGTAAATGTCCTGTGGTTAGCAACAGAGCAAATGTTGAAGCCAAAGTCTGACAGGTAAGGCAGAGATTTTCATGTTCCATGTTCAACCCATCACCGAGCCCTGATATACTTCAGAAATGTCTCTTCAATGAACAATGTGTTAGGAAAAGAGGGCAAGGTAATATATATCAGTTCCTAGTTGAAAACATTGGGATGTTAAGAATATTATTGAACTGGCTGCATTACTATATTGTCACATATAGCAAATACTATAATTGAAAACTGTTTTTGGTAGTATTTGGCAGCATGGAAAGACAACTGACTAACCAATCATTCTCTTTATAGTTTAGGTGTGCCTGGATCATGTATTTACCACAGGCTCTGAATGACACTCCAAAGAGATTGGAACTAAAGTTGTGTACTGTTATAGGATCAAGTGACTGCTGAATGAGGATCAGTGTGATCATGACCCAGAATTTAATCCTAGGAAATACTGTCAAATATACTTTCTTTTTTTTTTTTTTATTTTTTTTATTAGAATATAGAAATACAGTTGAGGGAGAAACATTATCAAAACAGTATCAATCAGTGGATATAAACTTTGTTATTGAGGGGAAAAACCAGATCATGGATATCCACCTTGAATTTTACCTTTTGCATTTTCCCCCAGAAGAGCTCATGCTTTGAATGGATAGTTTGTGGAGGAACATTTCTATCTCCTTCTCTTCTTCCTTCCCTTCTTCTCTATAATAAAATTGATATCATTCAATATTTATGTTTTCATTTTCTGAAATTTTCAGAATTAAGTTTATATTCAGAATTAAGTTTAATACTCATTTACAGAAAGTAATTCATTCATTTATGATATCTATTTCACTGTTCTCTCATATTTCTAATGAGTGATTTATGTCCATTTCACATATTTTGCTCTACACACATTTTTTTTTTAAAGAGAGAGAGAGAGTGTGTAAGAGAGAGAGAAATAGAGAATCAATTTTATTTAGTTTTTCATGTGGCTTTCATTGCTCTGACACTTCATTGTGTGCATGGTGCTGGGGTTTAAACCTGCATCCTTGCACATGTCAGGCAAGTGACATAACTGCTGAGCCACCATTCCAGCCTGCTCTATACACATCTTAATGTTTTTCATTACTTCAATTTCTTTTTAGAAGTAGGCAAAATCTGTTTGAAGTATACATTTTTTAAAAATTCAGGCCAGAAGATATGATTAATAGATGAAACCATTTGCACTTTGCAACTATTTTTGAAAATTGTAAGCTTTGTATTTTATACCAGAGAATCAGGATTGATTATAGGGAAATATATGAAGATATTAAATCTGATTTAAAATAAAGATGGGTGTCATCTGCTTAGTGTTTTTATATTACCTACAACTTTCTTTTACAGGAAGAAAGAAGAGGGTTTACCAAAATAAATACTTTGATTTGGTCAGTTTTCCCAGCCCCCCAAATAAATAAATGATCATGTAATTGTACATAGGTCTTTAAGTTTAGATTTATTACATCCTAGACCATGCTAGAGATATCAGAAGGGCATACAGAATATCAAGAGATAATTGGTGTCTGTTTAACCAGATAGGGTGCTGGCTTAATGGCTATAGCAGAAGCTGTGGTCCAAGAAGTTTGGTGGGATAGTATTATCAAAGTTTTATAGTTGGAGAAGGAATCAAGCTGAGGTGGGTTGAGGTGGGGAGATCCAACGTTTACTTTGAACTTCTTCTTATTAAACTTGCTTGCACATTGAAATCACCTGGGAAGATTTAAGAACACTGAAGTTTGGGTAAATGGGGAAGAGGAATCAGAAATCAATGTGATACAGTTTTTCCTCAGGTAGAGATTTTTTCCCTTGCAACAGAGCTGTCTAGATCTTCACTAGCTTTTGGAGGATGTGCTGTTGCCTTTCAAAGGGATTAGGTGTGGAGGGAATATGGGATTATTTCTTTAGAAGGATATCAGTCACTAGTCCTCATAGGTTGCCTCTAAGTAACTGTTCTAGTTTGGTTGGATCAATGTGGTCCTTTAATGCTGGCTTTAATGTAATCTCTACCGTATCCTTAGGGACAATGATGTTCCTACAGAAAGAATCAACTAGTTTACTTACTTTAAGTGGATATTTTCACAGCCCATAAATACTAAATGATTGTGGTGGAATATGAAGGATTTCAAGTTGATTGCCTAGTTTTGAATGTTTTTTCCATCATTCACCAGCCGTGGAACTCTAGGCAAGTTATTTAAATTTTCTCCTTATCCATAGAATGCATATATCAATTAATACCAACATTACTAGGTTTTTGTTTTAAGTATTAAATGATACAATATAGGTTAACAATATAGAAAATGACTTGGAACATAGTAAACACTATGTCAGTGGATCTCAAAACATAGTCCCCAGAGAAGAAGCATCAGTGCCAGCTAGGGACTTATTAAAATTGGAGATTCCCTGTTCCTGTCACAGACTTATTGAATCAGAAACTCTGGAGGTGACCATGGGACTATTCCCTCCATCCTTCCCAGCACAAAGTGGAATCATTAATAACTTGAGGAGAGAAAAAGCAGGTAGGCAGTAAGTTGATGAGGAACAACTCCTCCATGGAGAGATTCATTGCCAGGCAGAATACAGCAGTGTGTGATCACAGGCCACTACCTGTGGATGAAGTGTCTGGGTCCATTGTGGCCCCAGATGGAGGCTTGTAGAACAGATGACCATTATGAATGTCACTCCTGCAGTACATCTTAAAACGCACCAACGGCAGCTTCACAATAAATTTAGGCTTGGGTTGCCCTCTGGTGCTGAAACAGTAGCAACATGCTAACAGCAGATCTGGATTTAGGTTATTAAATAGATGCTTAAAATAGTGTCAGTGACAATAGACTTTTGGAAGGTGGTACAGACAAGCAACCTGCTTAGAATTACTGCAAGCACAGCGCACAAAGCCAGATTATAGGCTTGAACCTTAAAGCTTTAATGTGCAATATTGTTATATGCCAACAAGCATCAAGAGCTTTTAGAGGACTATGACCTCATATGACAAATAAAACGATTCACCAGAAACCAACTATAAAGTGATTTGATATGTACAAACTCTTGGACATAGAATTTAAAAGGAATGTTTTTATGGAAACTCAATGTACTTCAAGAAAACACAGAAGAACAATTTAGTATTTTATCAGAGAAATTCATCAGAGAGTTTGAAATAATTTTTGAAAATCAAACAAATAGGTACTAAAAAGTACACCAAATTAATGCAAACCACGATAGAGGTCATCAATAGCACAATGGATCAAACAGAGGGAAAGTTAGTGAACTCAAAGTCAGGCTATTTGAAAATACATACAGGAGGAAAAAGAAAGAAGAGTGAAAAGGAATGAAGGTAACTTTGAGATAGCATTGGAAGAACAAATATTCCAGTTATTGGAATTCAAGAAAGACCTGAGAATGCCAATGAGGTAGAAAGTTTGTTCGAAGAGATATTAACAGAAAGCTTCCCAAACTTAGAGAAGTATACAAAACTTCAGATGCAGGAAGATCAAAGATAACCAGTCAGACTTAACCAAATTTACCATATGGCATCTTTTAACCAAGATGGACAAAGTGTGGATTCTTTGAGGAGCAAAAGAAATTACACATAAGGGTGTTAAAATTTGCTTAACAGCAGATTTATCAGCAGAAAACTTTCAGGCCAGGAGAGAAGGGAATGAATTTTCACAGTGCTGAAGGATAAAATCTGACAACCAAGAAGATGTACCCAGAAGAGCTAAGTTTTAGAAATGAAGGAGAGAAAGGCATTTCCAGACAATAAAAAACTACTAGAATTTATCAACAGTAGATCTATCCTCTAAGAAATAATAAAGTGAGTTAGTTCTTCAACCTGAAAAAAGTGACATTAAAAAGGGTGAAGAAAGCATGAGAAGGTATTAAACTAAAAAATAAAATAATTTAAAAATATAACTACATTAATATGTTAAGATATAGGTAATATAAAAAGATGTAAAATGGGACATCAGAATTTCAAAATGTGGGGAGAAATAGAGCACAAATGTAGAGGTTTTTGTTAATATTCTTATCTCTTATTTTTCCTGTTATTTTCATATCTTTATGATCAATGTTAAGTTCTTTCATTGAAAAGTAGCTTGCTATAATCAAAAGATTTTTTAATAAGTTTTATGGTAACCAAAAAGCAAACACCTATATATAATATGTAACCTCAAAATAATGAAGAAAGAAATCAAAATGCTCTAAGAGTAAATCACCTAACCACAGAGGAAGACTATAAAAGAGAAAGGAAGAAGTATATAACAAAGTAGAAAACAAGTTACAGAATGACAGTAGTAAGCCCTTATCTATCTATAATTACCTTAAATGCAAATAGATTACATTCTCTAAGTAAAAAATCAGAGTTACTGAATGGATAAAAGCAATAGGACCTAACTCTGTGTTGCTTACAAGAAACTTGCTTCAACTCTAATGACACAGACTGAAAGTGAAAGGTTAAAATATGATATGTCATGCAAATAACATCCAAAAGAAAGCAGGAATAGCCATGCTTACATTAAAAAAGTAGATTTAAATCAAAAGCAATAAGATAGACAGGGAAGGTCATGGAACAATGGTAAAAGAGGTCAATTCAGTAAGAGGAAATAACAATTCAAAATGTATCACTGGATATCAGAATACCCACATCGACAAAGCTAATATTAATAGACCTAAAAGAGAGAGAAAGACTTTCATGCAATGATAGTAAGGGATTTTAACATCCCATTTTCAGCAATGGACAGATCATGAAGACAAGAAAATCTGAAAAGAAACAGTAGAGTTGAATTGAAAGCACTTCAAGAAAACAAACTTCAAGAAAAGAGAGAAACAAAGACCAAGTAGAACTAATAAACATCTATAGAAGATTTCATCCAACAACTATAGAATACTCAATTCTTCTCAATAACATTATAATGATCACATTATAGATCATAAATTTAAAAACAACTCAATAAATTGAAAACAATGGAAATCGTGTCAAGTTATTTCCAATCACAATGCAATAAAAGTAGAAATGAATAATAGGAAAATCTTTGGAAACTACGTTAGTACATGGATATTAAACAACTTACTTTTGGAAAAAAATCAATGGATCAAGGAAAAAAAATGAAGGAAATTAAAAATTTTCTTGATAAAAAATGAAAATGGTGACACAACATACCAAAACTTACTGGATGTAGCCAAAGCCGTGATAAGAGGGAAATTTATAGCAATTACTACCCAGGACCAGATGGCCTCACTGCTGAAATCTACCAAACATTTAGAGAAGAACTAATACAAATTCAAATTATGAATCCATTAATGGAGTCATCCACTGATAAGATCAGAGCCTTCATGATCCAATCATTTCTTAAATGCTGAATCCTTACTTGGGATTTACTTATTCTAATGATACTGTATGCTTAAAGAGTTCTGTGATCATCTACTTGTGGGAGGGTCTGGAGACTGGATAGCAAATAAGTTTGGGAAGTCACTGGGATCATGCTCAGAGTCATCTTAATTTAGGACATGCTCAAGTTTTAGGGGTTGCACAAGGTCACCAGGATAATTTCTATCAACTTTATAAGATTCATTTCTTGAACAGGGAAACCATCAGCCAGCAGAGATCCTGGGATAAACGTGGACCATATTCTCTGTCTTTGGTACTAATATCGATTTCTCTCATAATGTTTTCCTGCTAAGGTCAGCATCAGCAAGCTTATAATCTACTCTATTTCCAGAGGTCTGAGGATCATCCATCCATTGTGCTCATAATCTTTCATTCTTCCACTCTTTTACCTAGTCATTTGGTATACACATTTATTGATTGCCTTCTGTGTATCAGGCAAAATATTAAGTATTGGTATTAACACGGCTGATCTTCAATTATTGTGATGAAAATGTGGGGCAGATACTGTATTTTATTTATTTATTAATTATACTGAGATTATCACTGACATCACCAGTTCTGATCTCTATGCTGGTGAGGTGTTAGAAACACCAGGCTTGCAATAAAACAAACAGGTAGTTGGAGGTGTGTGAACAAGGAAAATATTTACTTCATTACTGGGAATCTGAGGAATTTATCCTCAGCCTGACTTAAATGCTGCCCTTCACCCTTATTGGAGAGGCTCAAGGATATAATCTAAATGATTGGCTAATATTGGATAGGAGCAGGTACATGAAATAAGGTCACAGGAAGTAGATAGGGAGGGTATTGGATGAAGGGATCATGGGAAGTAGATAAGTTGGGTACTGAGGTAAGGTCACAGGAAGTAGGTAGGTGGAATATGGGAAGTCAAAGAAGGTAGGAGGGATGCCTGAAGGTCACTCAAGGTAGGCTGTTATATTACAAATTCCAACTTTGACAGAAAAGAAAAACATAAATCTCCCAATAATAGAGTTAGAAGGGTGTGAAAAGAGATATATTGGGGTTAAAGTAGAAATGGTGGAGTGGTTACAGTTTAATCCACAGAATTGGGATTGTGGTATAAACAGAATAATTGATGAGTTTTGGAACTGTTTTTGCCTGTTACACTTATCATTTGGCATCTAACCTGTAAGCTTCAGATGTCAGTTGGCGTCTATAGCAATTGCTTTTCCTCTTTGAAGTCCATCATGAAAATCTGGTCTTTACAACATCACTCCCTTGTATTTTTAGGTTATGCCACAGATTTTTAAGAATATCAATCAGATTAAGCAATTGAAAAAGCCTGTGTAATTTTAATAGGAGGAAGATGAATAAAAAATTTAAGAAAATGTTCCTAAAGGAGGTATTTTTCTAAGATAGAAACAACTCAAGAGTGGAAAGTTTTCCTAGATCAAAATATTTGGTCTAGATAAATGGAACCAAATAAAAATGCATATATTTACATCTATATTATATATGAATATACACAGTATGTCCATAAATGATCTTCGTATTTTCCTTCCTTCCCCTTATCTATGTGTTTATGTATCTATCATCATGATTTAAACAAAATTACATGATTGTAGTATTTGTGGATGAAGATGCTTCCATCGTCAGAATAAGTAAGTCATTTTTCTTTAAAGCTTTAGCCTTCAGAGGCCTATTAAAAGAACTGCAGGTAATCCTTTGAATGACACTCTTAAGTTTTTGTTTTAGTGCAAAATGAGGTTTAAGAGGTACAGAGTGAGAGTCTGAATACAGTGCTGGTTCAATGCTTTCTCATTCTGCTTGGTCTTTCTCTGGAGCAGCACCCACCTATTGAGATAAGCATCAGTGTCCTTTGATGCAAAGTAACAGTGTGGATGTATATGCCCCTTATTGCAAGAAGATAATAAAAGATCGAGATGGGCATTTATCTTCCTTTCTCCCTGATTCATTCTTCTCGATAGTATAATAGCTGAAATGTCACCCTTACAGTTCAGAAGAGTCTGAATGTGGCTGAGAATCTTAAGAGAAAGGTTCACGAGGATGCAAACAACAAAAGGTTGTTCTATGTGTGTGTGGTATGAATGGGTGTGCATGCAGGTCTCATGCATTAAACATTTTAGGTAGTGTCGGCGCAGCCGGTGCCTGGACGGTGAGTCACGTGATCTCTGAAATATCAAATAATTCTTTTCTGTTCTTCTACTCTGTAATTGTTGCCTGTCAATTTTTTCTTGTTATTTGTTTTAAAAAATCAATACCCAGTCTGGATGGTTTAACTCTCTAAGTCTTTCAGCTGTTCCATTTGCATCGTTGGCCCAAATGTCACCCTGAGCTGTTGAAACCTGGTGTGGCGTTCTATTCTGTAACCTTTCATTTCACGTAGGTCAATACTTGGTTTTTAAATGGTAGTAAATTTCAGGCACTACTGATTCAGTCTGGGCAGTTAGAGGTGAAAGGTTTTATCACTCTGGAATCCTTGTGAAATAGTGATCACTCAAAAAGCAATTTTAAATCTTTTATATAAAGTTAAAAGATTAATGTCATTTCTGAAGTGACATAAAGGGGATGCATCTGCCTTATAAAATCAACAGCTTTTTCATTGCCTTATCCATATACTGGAGGTCTCTGTAGGTTGCTGCCTATGTTCTGTGGTCTTTTGGAAGCTTGGCCAGTGGAGGTAAATGTGATTTTTTTCCAGATGATATTTGCATGGGAGAACACCGATCCATCAAGTTTGTCTTGCCATAACAAAGCCTCAGCTGAATTTTCTCAAAGCTCAAGGCTTGTCTGTAGCTGAGATCTGCTATTTAGCACCTACTCTGCTGCAATCTTTGATTTGCATCATCATTTTAATTTAATTTTTTTAAATGAAGAGAGAGGGACAGTGAGAGAGAGAGAGAGAGAGAGAGAGAATCAATTTTATTTAGTGTTTCATGTGACTTTCATTGCTCCAACACTTCATTGTATATGTGGTGCTGGGGTTTGAACTCGCATCCTTGTGCATGCCAGGCAAGTGCCATAACCACTGAGCCACTGCTCCAGCCCCTTCATTTTAACTGTAGAAAAAATGATGAATTGTAGACTATCTGCTGTCATCTTCTCTTCACCGATAAGTCTCTAACATTCAAGATTCAGAGCAGCTTAGTTATGTAAGGCTGGGGAAACCTGAAATCATACTTGTACTATCTCTAGGAAGAAGTTTATTTTCTTTAAATAGCTCTGTTTTGTGGCAGTTTTGGATCCTATTTCCATTTCTGAACTATAAACCAACTTCCTTAGAAGAAAGAAAGGAAGAGGTTGGGGATGAGCTAGCTCCCAGCGAAGAAAATTTTATATGGAAGCGTAGAACCCATGGAAAGCAGAAAGTAGAAGTTATATGCTTGGCATTTTAATGCTACATTCTTCATGTCTGTGCAAAACTTGGCAGAAATCATGACTGAATCCATTAAAATACAGTGCAACATCTTGTCTGTGCCAGTGGCTATGTTAAATGGTGGTGTTTACCACTTTTAAAAATTTATAGGACCATTATTTCTTACATTTATCTATTCTATAGACAAATATATTGAAGATAAGAAAGATTAAATGAATTGCCCAAAATTATATAGCAACCAGATGACAAAGCTGTTTGGAAACCCATTTCCTCCCACTAAAAGTCAAATTCTCACTTTGCATATATAGTAAGATAGCAGAGGTCAGCTTCTGGGTCCTTACTTTCTTTGCTTCCTCCTTTCTTGTTTCTCTTTCCTATTTTCCTTCATCTGTTTCCTTCTTCAAGTCCCAGTTCAAATATTTAAATTTTGTTGCATGTTAATTCTTCCAGGGAACTTTGGATTTTGAAGACAAGGAAGTCCCTCAGATCCATGCTCCCAGGTCACTCTGGACTCTTCTTTCGGAGTATATGCCACAGTTAATAATCATTTGTGCAATTATTTTCTAATGTGTCTTCTCCACATGGGACTATAGTTTACAAAACCAGAAATAACCTCTGTTGTGTTGATTATCATCCCTCTCGCCCTTGGCAGAACCTACATATATAAAAACAGCTCAAAATGGATTTGTTTAACAATGAATGAATAGCACTCTGTGCCGGGCAGCAGTTGTGTTAAACATATTAATCTGACATTTGAAGATTGTACCAGGTGTGCATACTTGATGGGTTCATTGCACCTATAAAGATAATGGAGCGACAGAAGAACTGAGGGGACTAGTGACTTCTGAGCACAGTCTGGGGTTTTGAGGTGATCACATGGAGAAGGGTGATATGTCCAAAGTGGTGTCTGCAGGCTAGATGAAGGGAGAGCAAGTTAGCACACACTTTCCTTTGACCTACCTGCCAGTACTTTTCAAGAATTTCTGAAACAGACTAGCCTTTCAACCTGTAGCTTTGATATAAGGGAAAGAATTGATTTCTCTCAAAGTTTAGTCTGCTAAAAAAAAAAAAAAAAAAAAAAGACAGCAAGCTCCAGAGGAATCTCAGTTACACACATTTTCTCCCCCAGGTATTTTCTATTTTATGTCTTTATTTTCCAGGGCCAATTATGGCTTTCTACATTTCTACATTTCTACATTTCTACATTTCTAATCGAACTTTATTTCTAAGCCAATTGTCTTCATGACTTCTATATGATGAGCACTTTTCTTCATATCCGTGTGTAGCTCAAGGAGAGGCTTCATTTCCCCTCTAAGTTCTGCTGTCTAGGCAAAGTCATGTGCAATAACTTCAAATGCATTTATTAGCTTTCTTTCACTGTTAATCAACCCTGTGGTTTTGGAAGATCTTAGCACAAAAAAATAGGATTGGGCCCAAACGGATCTCTGATTTACTAGTTTGATTTGTGAGTGAAAGTGCTATGTTGGAGATTTGTTAAAAACATCAATTTTTTGAGCTTTTGACCTAAAACAGCTGTTGAAGAGGTGTTTTAAATTCGTTCTAGAAGATTGTGCTCATTGTATATTCAAAGCTGTAACAATACAAAAAATTTTTTAAAAAAAGGTAAAGTCCTTTTAATTGATCACATAATTATATAATTTCACATCTATTTAGTTCTTTCTTTTTTTCTTTCTTTCTTTTTTTTAATACCAAACAAATCTGGTTTTACTACACCAAAACCTATTTATAAGACAGCGGCAACAAACTCTTCTTCAAATAATAGACCTGGCTAAAGTTACAAATTTAAAAATAAAGTACAACGAGCTAAAACTAGGAGGAGCTCGGTGCGGTGATGCATGCCTATAATCCCAGTGGCTCAGGAGGCTGAGGCAGGAGAATCGCAAGTTCAAAGAAAGTCTCAGCAACTTAGGGAGGCTCTAAGCAACTTAGTGAGACCTGTCTCAAAATAAAAATAAAAATAAAAAACACTCCGGGGATGTGGCTCAGTGGTTAAGTGACCCTGGATTCAAACCCCAGTACAAAAAAAAAAACCCAAAAAATTATAACTTCAGAAAAATGCCAAAAATGCAAAAAATCACGTATCCACCATCCCAGTCAGTATACAGAATTGCCTTGTCCCCTGACATTCCCTCCTGCTGCACTTCATATTAAAACCCTGCCCCTACCTCTGATTATCTATCTCTGAAGTCTTGCCCTTTCCAAAGGGGAACCATATAGTATGTAACATTTTGAATTTAGCCTTTTTCACATGCATTTAAGATTCATCCATATTGTTTCATAAATATGTGCAAACCGTTCATTCTTTTTTTACTGCATTTCACTGTGTGAATCTTCCACAGATTGTTTATCCACTGGACATTTAGGTTGTTGCCAGTTTTTGGTGATGATAAAAAAATTCTGCTGGACATCGATATTGCTGTGTCACTGTAATGTGCTGATTCTAAGTCCCCTGGAAAGATACCCAGGAGTGGAATAGCAGGGTCGTATGGTGGAGTCATCCCTAATTTCTTAAGGATTCTCCATACTGCTTTCCAGAGGGGCTG
>PVKS010024751.1:0-30690 GCA_004027875.1 Aplodontia rufa | reverse complement strand
GTTTTCATTTGCATTTCTCTGATTACTAATGATTTAGAGCACTTTCTCATGTATTCATTGGCTTGCTCAATGTCCTCTGGTGAGAAGTCTCTGTTTAGCTCTTTGGCCCATTTATCAATTGGGCTGTTGGTGATTTTGTAGCTGACATTTTTGAGTATTTTATAGATTCTGGATATGAGACCCTTGTCTGAGGAATCATAGTCCATGATACTCTCCATTTCTGTAGGAAACCTCTTGACTCTTTTGATTGTTTCCTTTGCTTTCCTTATTTATTCTTCCTCCCAGCTCCATAAGTGAACTGAGGCAGATTGTTCAGCACCTGTTTTCTGGACCCCTGAAGCTCCCCGAAAGCTCTCCTGAGAGTCCTGCGAATGCCTGGAGGAATAGTTCAAGGGAGGGTCATTCATATAGAGGAAATGACATTGGGCATTTTTCCAACTTTGAAATGGGAAGTTTAAAAGCAGGAAGCAACTGAGAAAGGCAAAGGATGGTACAATGAAGGGGATCAGAGCCAGCTGAGGAGTCCCCTACTGAGCAAGCAAGATTCTCAGTGGTAATTTGTTTTCTTTGCTGGTATTGAGGAGTTGGATACTGTGGTGGAGACAGTATAATGCCTTTTAGGTTACACAACAGTCAGAGAACCAGTCAGGCATTCGTTGTCCACTTGCGGTTCGCACCTCTTGTCTGGAGATAAAGACAAAGACAGAAGGAGCTCATCTGCACCTCATGCTTCCCCTCCCATAGCCTCTGAAAGAAAGGGATGCTCAACCATTGCCACAACTGGGCCTGCTGAAGGGGCCAGAGGGCAAATAATCCAGATGTGCAGCAAGGATGAGCACTGAACTTTAAGAAACTGTCACTGTGATCAACACTTCTCACCTCCAATTCTTTGTCCTTTTCCTGGACCCAGTGCAACATTGCAGTTTAAGCTTATTTTGGTAGAAACACAATATGATATGATATGGGCAGGAGAGAGAGAGAGAGAAAGAGAGAGAAAGAGAGAGATCCATCTGAACTAGAGGCATTTCCAAGTTTCTGATGGCCCTTGAGAAGTGCATGTAGGCCTTACTCTAAAGGAAGCCACAGGAGACTTTCTGCAGTCACCACAGTCTAGCAAGAGTGTCCCCAAGGGCTAGAGTGGTGGCTTAGCAGATACAGCATTTGCCTGTCATGCGCGAGGATCCAAGTTTGAGCCCCAGCACCAAGTACACAGCTAAGTGTGTCAGGGCAATGCAAGCTACATGAAAAACTAAATAAAATTGATTCTCTCTTTCTCTCTCTCACTGTCCCTCTCTCTTTAAAAACAAAAAAGTGTCCCCAAGCAGGTCAGGTTGCTGTCCCCATGCCTAGTCCACCCAAGTGCAGCTGGCTTGACCCCCATCTGTGGGAAGTCAAAACATCTGGGCTGTTGCTTATCAAGATCCCACCCCTTCCTGTTGTGTATCCAAGTAGCTCTTAATTCTTAGGAGCCTGTCTGCAAGGATAAGTGTTGGTGTGGAGCTTGGCTGGATCAGTTTGGCTCCTGGAGTAGCACATCTGGCCAAGTTTTCAGCTTCCTCTTGGTTCAGCCCATGAGACAGAGTCATTATGATGGTGGCCAGAATTTCCCAAGAAAGGCAAAGAGGGGATGCCCAACAAATGGGTGGCTGTAACAGCCAGGGACTCAAGAGGTCTTGACTATGAAGGAAGTAAGGCACATGGCCTCCTGTTCCAGGGCTGTCCAATGTTGGTAGAAGCCCATCCTGACCCCTGAACCTACCAATGAACTTGGACATGACAGGGGAAATTTACAGTGGGCTCTCATCTGTGCTATTCTATTTAATTAAATCCTCATGGTGGCATCATCAGCCCATCTTGGATTTGGGTATATGTCTAGCTTTGATACAAATGCTGTGGTTCTACCACTTGTAACTGTGGGCTGTGTGTTGGTCTGTTTAATAGCAGAATACTAATAGCAATTGTTATCAATTGCACAATACCACAGAATAGGTGATAAGCAGAAGAGGGTCGTTTTGGCTCACGGTTCTGGAGGTCCAAGGCTCAGGGGCTGCAACTGGTGAACCAGGCCTTCTTCTGGCAGAGTCCCAAAGGTGGTGTAGGACATCACATGGAAAGAGAGACAGGAAGCGTGTGTGTGCGTGCATTCTGAAACCACCATGTTTCAGTCATGGGGGGCTCCACTCTAGTGACCTGAACTAATCCTCACCTCCCAAAGGTCTCATCTCTGAGCTCCACCATCAGGTGGTTTCCACCCCTTAGTGCCTCTCAATGGGGATTAAATTTCAACACACAAATGTGTGGAAGACTCTCAGGCCATTTGTAAACCATAGCATACTGGTTAACCTCTTTCAACCTCAGTTTGATTTCTGCAAAATGGGGCTTCCACTAATAATACCTGTCCTGGAGGGTTATTGTGAGAATTCAATGAGATCGGGAATGTAGTGGGCCTCATTTATGATCAGAGTGCGAAGTATAAACGCCTTGACCAACACTGATATTACCATCTTCCGTTTTCAAATGAGAACAATAAGTCCTGGAAAAAGGAGGTGAGAAAGAGAGAGGCACGATTAGGATGCCATGGGCCCTAACCCTAATACACTATTCCTAAGAGGAGGTGCCCAACCCATGTTCAGAGGAGCAACTTTTCTTTTTTTAAAGAAAGAGGGGACAGTGAGAGAGAGAGAGAGAGAGAGAGAGAAGCAATTTTTATTTAGTTTTTCACGTGACCTTCATTCCTCAGACACTCCCTTGTGTACGTAGTGCTGGGGTTTGAACTCGGGTTCTTGTGCATGCCGGGCAAGCGCTGTAACTGCCAAGCCACCGCTCCAGCCCCCAGAGTAGCAACTTTTCAAAGAAAATGAACTATAAGGGAGTGAGGTCTCAATGAGCCGTAGAAGATAACAAGGCCCTTTTCTTGGACTGGCTGAGCTCTCCACCCTCTGCAGTATGCTTGCACTCAGTGTTTATTTATTTTCCTGTTGAAAAGGATTGAGATTTTAATGTTGGGTCTCCAAAAAACGTATCACTGATTGGTCTGCCATAAATCCTTTGCATTTGTCACCAGAGATATGGGCTCTACAGACACCCCCGCCAGGATCCAGTTGTGGGGTGAATCATGGGGGGATGGGGATGTGCTTTGAGACTCTGATCTTTTCCAGGTGAGGTCAACGTCAAGGGAACACCAGCAAATCTCTTCTAGATCATTCCAGGGAAAGACCTAGGCAGGCCTCTCGTTTTGCAGACTTTACTAAGTCTTTCTGAAACTCTCTTGTTTGTGTAACTATAAGGCCCCTTTATAATCCAGGTTGAGGATCATGAAGCCCCCAGGATGAGCAGGGGACT
Organism: Aplodontia rufa; assembly: GCA_004027875.1. Lineage (NCBI taxonomy): Eukaryota > Metazoa > Chordata > Mammalia > Rodentia > Aplodontiidae > Aplodontia > Aplodontia rufa. Next base: position 27,348 of record PVKS010024751.1, on the reverse strand, counting down.
CACCTCATGTGTGCTGGTCACACATCTGTGGCTGATGACCTCTCTGAGGTCCCTGAGCTGGCCTTGGCTCTTGCTGTCACTTTTACCTGGGATGACTGTCCAGAAATAGAGTTTATTTAGGGAGAAAAGCTGGGATTGGGAGTTAGACCTAGATCAGAATCCTGGCTTCAGGCTGTGTTACCTGTTGGCATCTGGCCCTCTTTGGACATGAGTTACCTTTTCTCTGAAATGGAGACAATAGCAGCATTGGAGGATTTGATGGGATAAGGCTCACGGAGGCCTGGCCTTTCACCTCTGCATGGCAGCTGCGTTCTGCCCTGTTTAGGGGGAGCCAGAGCCTCTGGGGAAGGGGAGATTAGCTTTTCTCTCTGTACAATGGGCAAGATGTTTAACTTGAAGTCGTCTTTCAGCCTGGTTTTGGAGGAAGAGTTTTCTATGACTAAGACTAGAAATCAGCCTGGGCAGAGCCAGGCGTCTGTTTCTGAAATATTAAAAACTCTCTAAAGTGGGTTAGACTGAGCAGAGTGATGACAGCTGCTTATTAACAATAAACCCATCAGGGCTGCTGAGGTTCTGCCGTCTGCAGTGTGGGTACCTCGCCTGGACCCTCCTTTCTCTCCCCGCAAGGGCCCTGAGTAGGGGCAACTTGTGGTGGGCCTTTGGAGTCCACAGATCCAAGGCCAGCGCAGCCCTTGCCCTCTGCTTCACGGCAGCTCGCAGAGCTCTGTGGAAATTCACTTGTTTCAAAGATGGCTTCTGTTGGTGTTCAGAGGTGCATGTGCACAGCTTGCTGATGCTGCCATACAAAACACCACCCCTGGGTGGCTCAGCCAACAGAAGTGCACTGTCTCGCAGTTGTGGAAGCTGGAGCCCAAGATGAAGGTGCTGACAGACGTGGCTCCTTTGGAGGACCAGGAGGGGGTCTGTTCCAGGCCTCTCTCTGCCTTCTGGGGGTTGCTGGACTCTAATATTCCTTGTTTCTGCCTTCATCTTTACCTGCTGTTATGAATTGGATCTTAAGTGTCCCCCAAAGACCATGTGTTGAAGGCATGGCACTATGGAAGCGGTGGAAACGTCAGGAAGCGGGGCCTAGTGGGAGGAAGTTAGGGGTGTGCCCTTGAAGGGGATATCGAGACCCTAGCCCCTCCTTTCTTCTTTTTTCCTTCCCTGATACCATGAAGCAGCTTCCTCTGCCCAGTGCTTCCTGACCCTCTCCCCACACCATGTAAAAGCTACTTCTCCACAGGCCCAAAAGCAATGGGCGGAGCAGCCATGAACGGAAACCCACGAAACCATGAGCCAAAATAAATCATAGATTATCCCTGGTTTTTCATCACAGTGATAGAAAGCTGACCAGATTGTTATTTTCCATTTGTTGGTCTCTGTGTCCACATTTTCATTTTCACAAGGACACCAGCAACATTGGGTTAGAACTTACCCCAGTGGCTTGATGATCCTGTAAAGACTTTTTCCAAATGAGGTTACATTCTGAGGTACTGAGGTTAGGGCTCCAACATAGCTTTTGGAGGACACAATTCAACCCAGAACGTATTTGTAGGCATGTGCCAAGCTTGTGGGCCCCAGAGGTCCCAAGCTCTGGACTGGGTGAAATTCTTCCCTGTTGGGGATTCTCTAGGCTCTCAGAGCTGGTAGGAGTCTCCTTCATTGATGAGGAAACCAAAGCTTGGAAAGGGGAGCCCCCGAGGCTTGGGCCAGTGGATTTACCACCCCACTCCACACCTCCACTTTTGGGTCTGTCACTGTAGGAGTGTGGGTCTGTCTCTAGTGGGAGTGAGGGAAGGAATAGGGGAAGACAGGTTTAGTGTGGGCCTGACACTTTCATACCTCCTTTAATTCTTATGAGAACATCTATGCTGGATGTTTTCATCCCCGTTTTAGTTTTTATTTTGTATTTTTTGGTATTGAGGAGTGAACCCAGGGGTGCTTAAGCACTGAGCCACATCCCTGGACCTTTTTACTTTTTTATTTTTGAGACTTGCTAAGTTGCATAGAGCCTTGCTAAATTGCTGAGGCTGGCTCTGAACCTGTGATCTTCCAGCCTCAGCCTCCTGGGTCTCTAGGATTACAGGGGTGCACCACTATACCCAGTTACCATCCTTATTTTAAAGATGAGAAAATCAAGGCCCAGAGAAGTTTAAAAGTAAGTGGTCAAAGATTGTACTGCATAGGTATTAGTACACTAGAATTAGGACCCCAGTTGGTTCACACCAAATTTTCCTGTCTCTCTCACTACTGTGTTCTGCATTAGACATGAGTGCTGGGTGGGAAAGAGGGGAAGAGGAACAAGTTTAATCAGTAAGGATTTATTAAAGCACCTCGTGTAACCCCAGCCCCCATTGATATTCTGTGGGGAAGTCAGGTAGGCATGTCAGTGGCTCTGCCCTTCTGTGGCTTCCAATCCAGCTGGTAAGGGGAGATTCAGTGTAATAAATGATCAAAGCTCATGCTAAGTCTGTTTTGGTCTGTGTAGACAACTTGTGGTCTGTACAGAAGCTCCTGGGGAATGGGAGGCCCTCTTGTAACAGGGTCCTGCCTGGTGTGGACAGGCTGGTCTGGATGGGACTGTGGTCTGGGAAGAAATGGATTGACTTGCTCCTTTGCATGTGGAGACTGCAGAGGAGGCCAGTTCCTGGGAACAGCTATCAGTTGCAATGTGAGTGAAGAGGACAATGAGAGAAAAGATGGGTAAGGGACACACAGGCCTGGTGACCATGAGGGAGCCAGGAGGGCTTGGTTCTGGAAGAAGCTTCCACCCAGTGCAGATACCAACCCACTCTCCCTAGCTGTGCCTTTAACATGTGTGCATTGCTCAGATGCAGCACCCATGTGTTCCAGTCGGAGTGTGTCTGGCAGGACCGCACGCCATGTGGATGATAAAGATGGGGGGTCTTATAAAGATGAGGCCCAGTGTGCATGGCAGTGAGTGTGCATGGGCTCATCTCTCCACCAGCTTCTTCCTGCTCATCTCTAGGTGGACTCAGATTTTATTTCATTCACCTCCAGAACTTATACTGCCCATCACACTGACTTCTTGCTGTGGTCTTCATAGGGCCACATTTCTGTGACTAGTACTGAATACTTTTTGTGCAGCCCCTTCTGTGAACCATGAGGCTAGAGTTAGCAAGAGGCCCCTTGACATTGTGGGTCCAGCATATTAGAGTTCAAGGATTCAGGTCCAGGGAGTTCATTAGGACGGGAGTGATGCTTGTGTCCCTTGTGTATCACATAGAGCATGAGTCATGATTGAAACTCAGTACATGTGGCTTGAATGAATAAACATGAGTGAACAATGGTGAAGGTGACTTGGCCTTGTGTTCAGAAGAGATGGGGTGGGGGCGGGTAGATTTACATAAAAAGGAAGTGCCTATCAAAATCTCTATTTTAAGAATTTTAAAACATTTTTATTATTTTTTTATTTTGGGGGTACTGGGATTGAATTTAGAGGCTCTTCACTACTGAGCTACGTTCCCAGCCCTTTTTATTTTTTATTTTGAGACAGAGTCTTGCTTAGTTGCTGAGGCTGGGCTCGAACTTGTGACCCTCCTGCTTTTCAGCCTCTGTACAGTATAGTTTGAGAACTACTGCTCTAAGAAGCCATCCTAGGGCTGGAGCAGTTGCTCAGCAGTTACAGCCCTTGCCTGGAATGCTTGAGGACTCGAGTTCAAACCCCAGCACCACGTACCCAAAGAAGTCTTGGAGCAACGAAAGCCACATGAAAAATAAATAAAAAAGTTGATTCTCTCTCTCACTGTCCCTCACTCTTTTTTTTTTTATTATTATAAAGAGAGAGGGACAGTGAGAGAGACAGAGAAAGAGAGAAATAACTTTATTTAGTTTTTCACATGACCTTAGTTGCTCCAACACTCAGTTGTGTACGTGGTGCTGGGGTTTGAATCTGGGTCCTCATGCTTGCCAGGCAAGCGCCAAAACCACTGTCCCTCACTCTTTAAAAAAAAAAAATCTTAAATTATTGGACTGTGTATTTGTAGCAACATTAAAGATACATGTAGCTCTTTATGATCATTTTCACTGAATACAAACTTTTAATATATCCCATGTCACAGAATCAAAATCTAGCATTGGCTGACTGGAGCCTACAGAGGTGTCTGGGGTTCTGAAGTGTCACAGGCCTCTTGAACATAGGCCTCTGTGATTTCTCAGGCTCCTTTTCGCACAGGGCAGAACTTGCATGGTTCCCGGCTCACCTATGTCAGTGTTCAGGGCCCATCTTGTAAAAGGTAGCATCTGGGTCTTGTCTAGAAAAGTTGAATTAAGATCTTTGAGGCTGGGGACTGGAGTAGTGGCTCAGCGGTTATGACGCTTGCCTGGCATGTGTGAGGGCAGAGGTTTGAACCCCACAACCACACACACAAACAAGTGCCGGAGCAATGAAAGCCACATAAAAAACTAAATGAAATTGATTCTTTCACTCTCTTTCTCACTGTCCCTCTCTCTCTTTAAAAAAAAGATATTTGAGGATGGGGTTCAGATATCTTCATTTTATGCAAGATCCCTGATGATTCTTCTGCTCAGTAAAATTTAAGAACCGCAGCTGTCCTATCCCTGCCTGAGACCGTGAGGGTGGTTTGGAGTAGGAGGCTCTAGGGAGAACTGAGTCACAACATCAAAGATCGACAGGGTGGGGGGTATTCCAGTCCCACCACACCATTTCCGAGGTTAGAAACGACTCATTTTAAGACACCTCCTCACTATGGAGTTTTGACTCCTTTTCCTCCTCCCTCAGCACAGTGAAATTCACAAAGGAATGGAGACCATTATCCATCGTTTCTCTTATTGGTGATGCTTGTGCTAAGCACTTTACTTTTCTCATTGTATTTAATCTCTCCAAAGGATAGGACATAATTTTAGGGAAATATTTTCCCTGTTCCCAATTCTGATGTACTCTACCTGGCTGCTAAAATCCTGAGCGTTCCTATTCTTTATCTGTTCTCCAAGACTCAATTTTATCTTTCTTTTCCCTTTTGTCAAATAGGTATTGGGGGAAATTTCTTGTCTGAGAATTCAAATGGCTATTTTAAATGATGTGAGGCAGTTTTTGTCACTATAACAAAATACCTGAGATAATTAACTTAGGGAGAGAAAAAGTTAGAAAGAGAGAGAGGTTTCAGTCCATGGTTGGTCGACCCTATTGCTTTGGGCCTCTAAAAGGCAGCACACATGGGAGAAGCACATGGTGGAGAAAAACTACTCACCTCATGGCCAGGAGGCAAAGGAGAATGGCAAAGGGGCTGGCGTCCTACTAGTACCCTCAGGGACTTGCTCCCAGTAATCTAAAGCCCTCCCACCAGGCTCTACATTTTAGGTTCTACCACCTCCCAATAATACCACCACAGGGGGACATTCAAGATGCAAACTTTAGCATAAACTTTTGTTTTAGGAAATTTGTTCCCCAAATCCCAAAGTATCTATGTTCCTTAAAAAAGATTTTGATGCAGCATTTCCTCGTCCCAGTCTCTAGTGAGCTTTGTAAATAATAAATCAGATCAGGGTCAATATTTCTGGCAAATTATTTAAGATTCCTACCAGAAGATCTGTTGGAAGAGGTTTCCAGGCACATTTCTTAATTATTCACAAGATATATAAAGTTAAGAATCATTCATGTGGTGATAATAAATGTGAATGCTTCGATGGGATTTTGTACGTTGTCTGGAATCTGCGTTCAGGTCATGCAATCTTAGCAGGTCCTCGAGAAGACCAACGCTGCAGGGATAGCTGCACGGCAGCTTGGTGCAGTGGTTCTGACCTGGAAGTGATTTTGTTCCCCGCTGACCCGGCCTATGCCAGGGAACATTTGGCAAAATCTAGAAGCATTTGATTGTCAAAATGGAGAGGAAGGGTGCTATTAACATCTAGTAGGTAGAGGACAGGGATACTGCTAACCACCCTACAATTCATAGACCCACCCTCCCTGAAAAGAAATTATCTGGCTCCAAATGTCAATGGTACCGAGGTTGGGAAACCCTGTTGTAACTCTTCCACCAATGCCATTGTCATCAAAATCTGCTTTAGAAATATTTCCACCCATCCAGACACATTTACAGAGCTTCAACTTGTGTTCCATGCTGTATCAGGGATGGGGGGCATAGAGAGGAGAAAGTGTCATTTCAAGAAGTGTAGGGATGGAGGTGTGCAAAGCTACTCAGAGTGCAGAGGAGGGCTGGGCCATGCCTGGGGTCAGGAGGCCTCCCTGGGAAGGCCATGCATAAATGAGAGGCTGAGGGGTGGCTAGAGGGTGGTAGATGAATGCTCCAGGCAGGGGGAACAGTAAACAGGGCAGAGGGTTCACCATGCTTGGGAGCTGAGAGTTACTCCCTGTGGCTTGTGTGGTAGAGCACTTGGGGCATTTCCAGGTCTAGAATCCCCCTTTGCAGAAGTTTTGCTTCTTGAGTGTTTTAAGAGGTTTTATAGCATTGGAAGAGATTTTTCCTCCTGAAGCCATGATTTCAGCTAAGCACCTTCCACTTGGAGCTCCAGTGACTTCCCTAAGAGGCGGGTCTTCTCCCCTAGAAAGACTTCAAGGCACACTCCCTGTTCTAGCCCCTCCACACTGGAAGAAGCTCATCTTGAGGCTGGAGGAGAGAAATGCCATCAGGGACAGCACTCACCTGGCACTCTCCCTGTTCTTGGGGACTCTTGTCCTACAAGGCTTCGTTCTAAGGCCTGTTAGTGTACATTCAGCAGCTCACAGCTTAGCTGCTTCTCCTGGTGTTGGGGTCTTGCCTTCCCCACACTCGGAATCAATAGGTCAGATAGATGTAAAAGTTATATTCTGATGCAATGCCCTATGGTAGTCGTTCCTTAAAAAATAGAATTACCATGTATGACCCACAATTCCACTTCCCCAAAGAGTTGAAAGCATGGATCCAAAAGGATATGTGTACATCCATGTTCACAGCAGTATTATTCACAGAAACCAAAATGTGGAGGCAACCTGAATGTCCATCTGTGCATGAGTGGATGAAGGATATAGGGTATAAACACAACGAAGAATATTATTCAGCCTTGAAAAGGGAGGAAATCCTGTCACATGTTTCAACATGGATGAACCTGAAGAGTATTATGCTCAGTGTAATAAGTCAGAAACAGAAGAACAAATGCTATATGAATCCTCTTATGTGAGGTTCCTGGAGCAATCAAATTCAGAGAGACAGAAAGTAGAGGGGTGGTTATCAGGGACTAGGGGAAGAAGGGAAGTGGGAAGTTGTTTAATGGATACAGTTTTATTTTGCAAGATGAAAAGAGTTCTGTGGATGAATGGAGGTGATGGTTGCACAATAAAGTGAATATCCTTAATGTCACTGAACTGTGCACTTAAAAATGGCTAAGATGGGGCTGGAGTGGTGGTTCGGCAGTTACAGCGCTTGCCTGGCATGTGTGAGTACGTGAGTTCAAATCCCAGCACCATCTACACTGCGAAGTCTCGGAGCAATGAAAGCCACATGAAAAACTAAATACAACTGATTCTCTCTCTCTCTCTTTCACTGTCCCTCTCTTAAAATAATGGTTAAGATGAGAAATTTCAAGCGCAAAGGCATGATATCCTAAAACAAAGGAGAATGCAGGTTTTCATTGGGTGCCCTGTGTATTTGAAAAGGAAATTCAGGAAAGGAGAGGGCAGGCTCCAGGCCCCTCCATTGAAGGGGTGTGTCCTCAGGGTTCCTCCAGATTCCAGTGGAAGCCAGTGTCACTGTAGGGTAGAGACAGGAGCTAGACCTGAAGCTCTTTGCACACCAGGGATGTTGGTGTCCTATTGAATGAGGGGATGTGTGGGAGTGTGGTACCATCTCATTTGTATTTCAGGAAGGTGGGGTTCCTATAGATAATGGTTTTGAAGGATGGCGCAGGGCTGGGAGAGACATATGTTTAAGAGGTGATAAAATCACGTGATTGGGAAGTAAGGAAGGCTGCAGAAAGGAGTGGGAGGAGGATGGAAAGGAGGGGATTGGTGTGAGAAGTGCTTCAGAGGCCTTCTTGGGCTCCTCAGATCCACAGGGTCTGAGTGGGGAGGAGGGAAGGAGGTGACTTCGTTTCCTTTCAGATATGTCCAGCTGGGGTGGCACGGGTTCATCTCCTCTGGCAGCCATAGGGTGCATGGATTTGGCAAGAGGAAGGGCTGATGGAAGCGCAGAATTGAGAAATATCAAAGTACAGTTACGGCGCTTGCCCCTGGCATGTGTGAGGACACAAGTTCAAACCCCAGCACCACGTACACAACGCAGTGTCTGGGGAATGAAAGTCACATGAAAAACTAAATAAAAATTGCTCCTCTCTTTCTCTCTTTCTCTCACTGTCCCCTCTTTCTTAAAAAAAAAAAGGGGGGGACTAGAGCGGTGGCTCAGCAGTTTTGGCACTTGCCTGGAAAGCAGGAGGACGCGGGTTCAAACCCCAGCACAATATACACAACTGAGTGTTGGAGCAGGGAAGGCCATGTGAAAAACTAAATAAAGTTGTTTCTCTCTTTCTCTGTCTCTCTCACTGTCCCTCTCTCTTAAAAAAAAAAAAGTACAGATAACAACTGGAGTGGGGATTGTGAAGAAATTGTTCCTTTATTTTTCCTCGAGCCCCAACTGTGAAGTTCAACTGCATTGTAGGACACACACTTTGATTCAGCTCTGGGTTGAGGTGCTCTGCTGTGGACTTGGCCCTTGCTAGAAGTATAGAGGGAGGAGGGCCAGCTCAGCATCACACAGACCCTGGCCAAGCAAGTACTTCAAGAAAACTATCAGCCTGAGACAGTTACTTAAAGGCAGCACAGGGTATGTGGAGTTAACAAAACTTTTGAAAATGTGGGGTTTATATCAACTTACTTAGTGGCTCCATCATAACATGCAATATTGTTCCTCTAAAAGAGTAAAATTCTATAAGGCTTCTGGCCAAGGTTTTCACGCAACATATCTGGGAGTCAAATCTGCTAACGTTCACAAGCACACTATTCAGTTGCTTCAGAGTTTGTGATTTTGCCAGAACTCAAACAGGAAGTCTGCTCCAGTTAACTGTAGCTTGGGTGTTTATGCTCATGAATCCAAACTTGCTAGGTGAATTGGGCTGGTTGAATCCATTGATCCAAAGCTCATGGAGTCCTTGGGAGGCCAGGAGGTTCTCAGGAGGGTACCAGACTCAGAGTGCAGCCTGAGGCTCCCAGACCTGGCACAATTGGATCTGCAGGAATGGGGAGGTGGTGATACACTTGGTTCCTGAGGTTGGCAAGGTTTCTAGAAGGGATCCCAGAGTGAGAGATGGTTTTTGGCTGCTCCTGGATTCACTTGTCATGTTGTTATCAGGCTGGTCCTCCCTCCAAATCTTCCACTCCAGGTAAAGAAAACAAGTTGCTTGGACTACAAAATGCTAATTAAGAAATGCATCCTACCAGTGTAAAACCTATGACGGGATGGTAGTCAGCTGAGTTTAAGTAATAACTCACCATAGTGGAAATTCCACAAAAGCGGGGTGAACCATACCTAGGAAGGTGGGGGGAGAAGGGAGGGAGGCAGGGAGCAAAGAGAGGAATAAGGGGGGTTATTAATACAACGGGGAATACTCAACTCCCATTAGAAGCCTAGCTATACACAGACAGGCAGAGGCCCTCAGAAATGTCAACAATTATTATACATGTATTCGTTCATTTCAAACTACAGTATGGTGAAATTACAGAGGAGACCTGAGCTCAGGGAATGAATGAAGCGGGGTAGATCCTGATCCAGGCGCGACCTCAACTTACTATCTCACCATGTGGATACCCATGTATGCAATGGTTATGTAACCATTCCATTAAATGTGTAAGTCTATATAGAACTAATAAAAAATAAATGTAAAACAGAAAAAGAAGAAAAAAGAAGTGCTTCCTAAAAATACAGCTGTTTGGCCTCATGCACACGTGGCGTTGGCTGGGGAGCCCCTGGAAAGAGGCAGGGACAGGCGAAATCCATTTCTTCTGTCCTGGATGGCTCCCCGTACAGGCTACTGCCACCAGCTCCAGCTGCGATAATAGTTATGTTGATGAGGAGATCGTCATTATCCTTTCCCCCTTCTGCTTCACTGTCTTCCTGCTAATCTCTCCACAGGGCTTAATTTCCCTCAAATTCTTCCATTTGTTTTATTTATGATGCAATCACTGTGGCAGAAGTGACTGAGGTTTTGCTGTTGTTTACAATGAAGCTTCAGCAGGTTACCAGACAGTAAATTCTGTGCTACCATGGGGGCGCGGTTTGACATGCAATGAGGAGTGAAGGATGAGGGAGCAGTGGAGGATCAGGCTGTGTTCGCTCGGAGCCTCTGGGGTAGAAGGGCTCTTGCAGCAGGTGACAGGCAGCGGCTCACTGTGCTTTGGCTGCTGGCTCTCTGGTTTCTGCGAGAGATTGTCCACAGTCCCATATGGCCTCTGAACAAGAGTCTTGGGTGTTTAAATAAAGAACCTTATTATAGATTTTTTCATATATAACCCAATGGGAGAAATAATATTCCATTTGGCAAGATATGGGCTTTTGGAGGAAACGGTACTGTGAATTAAGAGAAGGCACTTAATGCAAATCAGAGTGTTATGTAATGAGCACAAATAGGAACCGACCCTTTGTGCCATAGCTCGTGAGAAGAGACTGAACAAAAGAATCTTGCTATTTCAGGAGGTAGGAGGCCTCTGTTCTGGGCCCCAGTCCAGGACCTCTTACAATTTGCATGATATTTATAAGGTATCTTTCTGAGCCTCAGTTGCTTCATCTGAAAAATGGGATTAATAATCCCACACTAACAAGGGCAGTGTCAGAATATTTACCAACCAGTCCAGCTAAAGTTTTCACCACCCAAAAGCTACCATTCTAGGAACACTATCAAAGGTGAGTGGTGTTAATATTTTTCACTATCTGTAACTATGGAGAAAAAGCAAGTTATTAAGCATTACAAATGTATTATTGCATTTTGGTTAGGAAATAATGGGCTGGAGAGGTGGCTCGGTGGTGGAGCGCTTGCCTGGCATGTGTGAGGACCTGGATTCAATCCCCAGCACCATATACACAACTAAGTGCAGGAAAAACAAAAACCAGATGAAAAAATTAACTCTTTCTCTCTCTCTCTCTCTTTTTCAAATAAATAAATGTTATTATTTTTTTAAAGAGAGTGGGAGAGAGAGAGAGAGAGAGAGAGAATCAATTTTATTCAGTTTTTCATGTGGCCTTTATTGCTCTGACACTTTGTTGTGTACATGGTGCTGGGGTTTGAACCTGCATCCCCATGCATGCCAGGCAAGCACCATAACCTCTGAGCCACTGCTTCAGCTTTATCAAATAAATAAATATTTACATACCAAAAGTGCCGAGCAGGACAGAAGCAAATTACACATGATTTTGATATTAACATTAGCTGGTGAAACAATGATACCTTTTCTTTTCTTTTTCTGTTTGCATGTAATTTCTAATTCTTCTATAATGAAAATGAATTGCCTCATAATACAGACTTTAAACCAAATGACATTTGTAGTTTGATATAATGACTTTTTTTTCCTGCAGATTTATTTTTCCTCTTGCCCCATCACTAGAACATGCCCAGCTTTTCCTTTTCCTCTCTGCTCCTCTTCTATCACTGTACCCCATCCTAATTTTAAAGCATGAGAGGAAATTAAACATTTGGGGGGCTTTCAAAAATTGGGTGTAAAGAATCCTCTCTCTCTCTCTTTTCAGAGAGAGAGAGGGAGAAAGAATCAGTTTTATTATTTTTCATGTGGCTTTCGTTGCTCTGACACTTCATTATGTATGTGGTGCTGGGGTTTGAACCTGCATCCCCATGCATGCTAGGCAATCACCCTAACCACTGAGCCACTGCTGCAGCCCTCTTTCTTTCTTTTCAGTGATGGGAATGGAACCCCCGGTTCTTGTGCATGCTAGGCAAGCACTCTACCCTTGAGCTTCACTCCCAGACCTGTCTAAGTGTTGGATTTATCCTTTTCTTCCTCTCATAGGTGCCCCCATCTCTTCTCCAGTCTGATCAAGGAAGGTAAATAGATACCACATTAATCACAGGCTGAGGGACAACAGAAGCCCCCTTCAATTTGCTTTCTCTGGACAAGGACGGGAGGTGGTCCTTGCCTTTAAGCAGTCCATCAGCTGTGTGTGACTCTACCTAGCATTTTTCGTTATGTGCACTTCACTCGAGTTGAGCTTCATTCTAATCCCGTGACATGGTTTTTTAAGATATCTATTTCATCCATCAGGAAACCAAACTCAGGTTAAATAACTCGCTCTCGGCAAACCATCAAGTAAAGACACAGCCAAGAATTATACCCTGCATGTAATTCAGATACATGTGTATTTAGTCCTGTTATTCTCCCAGCAGAAATAAAGGCACTGGGAGTCAGGGCCTAGGAGGGAGATGAATGAAAGGGAGGGAAGAGATTAAGGACACTTGGCCAGTTTCCCCACAAATTGTTCAAGTCCTCTAGACTCAGCTTTTGAATAGGGCCTGATGCTATCTGTGTAATTAGCACAGGCTACCTCCGATGCAGAAGGACTTCTGGGTGGAAAGTCTTTAGGACTAAAGTACATGGGGAAGAGGTTCCAGGGTAGCATCTCTCTGGCACTACTCCTTGTATTTTGAAAGCACCCAGAGTGTTTTCTAAGCAGCCATGCTAATGAAAGTTAAATGTGAACCAGGGAGAGGCTAAGACTGTCTTTACCTCAGCGCTCACAGACGCCACTCCTTGGGCAGCTCTTCTGTGCGGCTGTCAGTGTGGAGGGCTGGGGATTGTCCAGCAATTCATTTCTGCTGCAGGACCTGGTGGTGGTCCTGTTGTTTCTGGTGGCCTTGGTGAAGTCTGATGGGCTACAGAGTCTGGAGCGCTGGAGATGAGAAGATGAAGCCACCAAGTAAGACGAACAGCTGAATTTCATTTGCAGAAAGGGGATTCCCAAGCCAAACCTGCCACTTACAAGGCAAAGCTCTACTGTGGTGTGGCAAATGTGTTTCGCCAAAAAGCAAACCGCAGTTCCATGCTCAACCAAGGTTAACATTCTTTACTATCCGAACCCTGGGTGTATTTACTCTGTGTTTTGAAAATGTGCAATGGGGGTTGTATTCTGCAGTGTTTCCCAACACCTTAGACCAGGGAACCCTTTTATAATGGAGCACATTATAGGACTAGTTTCCATAGAACACATTTTGGGAAACAGTACTTTCCAGGATAATGTCAAAGACTTGGTAAAACACGCGTATCAGTAAAATAAAAGGAACGGGAAAAGAGAGGGTGGAGTGGAAGTAGAAATATTAAGGGCTGAAATGGAGTAAATTATGTTCCATGCCTGAATGAATATGTCAAAATGAGCCCCACTATTATGCGTAACTATAATGCACTAATAAACACATTTAAACAACAACCACAACATACTCATCAATTATTGCTTAATTTGCAGGAGAACTTTATTCATTACACATTATTGTTCTCCTTGTTGAGAGTTAATTCCATCTGAGGACTGGTATCTGTCAGACTGTTCCAAGAATATATTGTCCAGACAGCTCCTTTTCCTGGGCTGCACACTCTAAGGTCCTTGGCACCTGTTAATTTTCCTGCTAAGCCGTGGGCTCTAGGGGTCTTTCTGTATTTTGATCACTCATCCCAGTGTTTCTTGGGGAACACATTTCTGAGACTTGTTAAAGGGCTGCTAGGTTTTCTGCAAGCAGCGTTTGTCCTGTTCACAAACTGCTTAGAATATTTGGCCTGTTTTACACAAGCTTTGGTTAGGATCTTGCATCCTGGTGTTGAAAATCAGTTAATTTATTCTTGGGTGGTGCTCTGGGCATTCAGGAGAGGTTCCAGGGCCGGTGCAGCCTCTCACAGTTTCAAATTTGGTCTCCTCCAGCCGCCCCAAAGAGGACCTTCTCCTGGAGAATGTTCTTACTCGTTAACCCTTCACATACTGCTTTTCCTCGGGTGTGTAAGTGTGTTTGTGGGGTTGAGAGGGGAGTGAGTTTAAAAACAGTATTTCAGGTTGAATGTGTCAGTTCTAGGCACCTCCCTGTATTGATCCTGATCCCAATCTTATGACCTAGGTTCTTTCATTAGCCCCATTTTTTAGATGAGGAAACCGAGGTTCAAAGAGGTTAAGAAACCTGCTCAGGTCTCCTAGCTAGAGCTTACCTTTCCCCGGCAAGCCAGGGCCTATATCAAAGCCCTTCGCATCTGAGCATCTCAGAAGTGCATTCTTAGGATTTTGTTGCTTTGTCCCGGCTGTTTTTACAAAGGGTGTTAGACCTGGCCTTGAATGAAATTTTACTGCCCCACTTCTTGGGCAGGGCTAATCCGGCCCCTCTTCATGGATGGGAGTGTTCTTGCCTGGGAACCCCAGCCACAGATCTGATCTAAGCCAGGCCAAGACTGTACCCGCTTACTCAGAGGCAGTATCCAGGGGAAGCAGGACCATCCAAAGTGGGGCATAAATCTTGAGCTATTCTTGGACTGCAAAGATAAGATTTTAATGATCTGGCTCCTCCAGGCTTTGGAGATTTAACAGAATTTTTAAATGTCCATCTAGAATATAGGCTCAGCTTCCCCCCACTCCCCTCCAGTTCTCGCCCTCTCTGTTATATCATAAATGTTTGAGCAGATTCCGTCTGTCATGTGCCTCATCTTGTTTGCTGACAGTAGGAGTTAGGAAGGAGATGTCCTTGCTCTGGGTCCTTCTTTCTGTGTTGTACATCCTCATTTTGCTCCTTCACAGAGACCCAGCCCTTGGTGGGAGAGGTTAGCAGAGAATTGGCAATGTTTCAGAGTACCTGATGGCACATCGATTCTTCTGGCTTATTGGGGCCATGGTCAGCTGTCACGCTGTCCTTTGTTGTTGCAGCCACCACAGATTCCCTGCCTGGACTCTTGAATCTCCAGTGGCTTAGAGAGGACAGGCAGTTCCTAACCCAATACTTGAGCCATTGATCAAATAGTTTCATTCCTGGCAACATTAGCCAAGGAAGAAATCAATTTATCAGTAAGTATTTATTGAGCACATAGTCTATAACTGTCAAAAAAGGAGCTATTAAGGCCATATGGAATTAAGAAACTCAACTCTTGTCAGAGAGCCAAACCCAGGGAAAATTCCTGAAGGTGCTGTTGAGCCTCATTGTTCTCCCACTTGCCAGCCCAAGGGGCCTTCTCTTCCCATTGTGCTGCGGTTTCTGCTGCCCAGTTCCAGGTTCTCTAGAACTGCATCTTGGGGCCTTAGAGACCCCATGTGAGACCACACATGCCTTCCCTCTAGGGATAGATAGCACTCAGGATCCAGGTCCATTGGTCCTGTGTTCAGTGTCCTGTCCCTTAGAACCTGCTCTCCTAGGCACCTAACAGCAATGCCAGTCACTGGTGATGGGTGATGTTGATGGGAGCCCCTCTCTTCCTGATTCTGTTCTCATGCCCCATTTTACTTCCTGTGCAGAATTCTCTCCATCCTTCAATACCTGTTAACCCCTCTCATCCATAGTCATACTCGATACAGGTCATGAGAATGGCCAGAGTTTATGAGGCCCTCCAGAACCCACATAAGCAAGTCATTTAATCCACATGACAGCCTGTGAAGTAGATTTTCTTGTTGCCATTTTGAGGTTTTGCTTTTCCCAACCATGACTAAAATAAATCTATCTTGTGCTTTCTAGACGGTAAGTAGGCCTGGAATTCAAACCCACATCTGCCTGGTATCTGAGCTCTGCTCTCAGTCACCAAGCCCTCAGATGCCCGCCATGCTTCCACTCACTGTAGGAAGGGCTCTGAGTCGTGCCCCTGGGTCGTGATTTCTTTTGTGTAGTTATGTTAATTCCTCCAATGAGACACAAACCAACTCAAGGCACACCCCACAGCCTCTCTCTTAGTGTGGCACACATGCTTCTTGACAGATGATTTGGGCATTTGACCCCCTCAGCGTGGGCATATTTTTCACAGAATCCACCAATCCCATCATGCAAAAGAATCAGTCAAAGAGGGGATTCTAGGTATTTTAAGGTGAGAGGTTTTCTTGAGGATCTTCTCATTAATGAAAAGAAGAAAGAGGAAGGGCAACGAAGTGATATTTGTCAAGTACCAAGGCATGATTTTCATGCACGATCTGAAAATGTTTGAGGTAGTATTATATTCCCATTTTTCAGATGATAAACTGAGTCTCCAAGAGATTTAACTGCCTTGTTGAGGACCCAGAGCTGTTAAATGAAGAACTGGGACTGCCATTCACATTTCTCTACTCATAACCATACCATTCCCACTCCACATGCAGACATTCTCATTTCTAAGTCACGTTTAGGTAGAAAATTGAAAACAATTCTCATTGGTGTTAATGTTAGATGAACTAGATGAAGTACAGTCATGTTTAGAGGACCAGAGAAAAGACTGCAGCTTGCATTTCTACCAGTGATTATTAACCTAGAATTTCTGGACCCTAGAGACTCTACAAATAGCTCTCAAGAAGTTCCCTTGAAACTGAAACCCAAAAATGTGCTTATGTGCATTTTTCCTGGGAGAGAGAGAGGAGCCATAGATATCATCAGTTTCTCAAATATATTCATGAGTCAAAAAAAAAAAAAGAACTTGAGGGTTTCCAATTTAGAGGTGCAGAAATCAGATTCCCCCAAAGAAATTTCATCCTTGCATGGACTTCTGATGGAGGGGGCTTTGTCCTGACTCATTGACATCAGAATCACAGGTGCTGAGAAGCAATAGGAGTTGACAGATATAATGCCCCTTGGATGCTCTAGATTCAGAATGTCTTGGCTCTAAACCCATGGGGACTGTAGTCTCCAGGCCCATCCTACACTAGATGATGGATTGGATGTGACAGAAGTGGATGGTTCAAGAGCCAGGAGCTGTCGGATTTTCCATTTGGCCATGGCAGGTTCTGCATGAACTCTGCCCTCCTGGGTTAATGCAATCCAGCATTCTTGCTGATGCCAGGGGAGAGGAGAAGGATGTATCCAGACTGCAGAACACACTCAGAGCAAAGTCCTCCCATCCAGATAATCCAAAGTGCTGCTGTGTTCACTCTGATATAAATACAGTCAGTTATCTTGGGTAGGAAGAGACTTTCCACCTGACTTCTTTTCCCCGGGATAATTTGATTTCCAATGCAACTGAAAAACTAACACATCCCAGTTGACCCTGTTGATTCCTCCATGCATAAAGTGGCTTCTTTAATTGAAGTGGCCTGTGAAAAATACTCTGTAAATATGACTCAGTGGTCTCGAATGTTGACCGAGGGAGGATGGCTGGTTGCTGTGTAATGGTTGGTGATGTATTATCCTCTGGGCACATTCTAAGAGGAAAGACTCATATTGGGCTTTGAGCCCTTTCTTCACCTTCCAATAAACCATGGACAGTGAATAAGTCTAGGGATGACCTGGATTCTAGTTGGTTCTTATCTTTGTGACTTTGGTCACATAACATTTTTGTGTCCTATCTTAAAACATCTTATTAATTTACTCAATTACTCATCTATGTATCTATCATGTGATCAGCTGACATTTCTTAAGAGTATCAGCTATTTAACTGACACTGCAGGTGGGAATACAGAGATGAATGAGACATAGTCTTTGAGTTCTGGGTCCTAGAGCTTCTTGATGTGTGTGCACACACAAATCATCCAGGAATTTCGTTAAATGCAAATTCTGAATCATAGGTCTAGAAAAGGGCTCAACACTCCACATTTTTAAAATGCTTGCTGGTGGTACAGATTTTGGGCCATTTCAATGCAAAACTTGCTAGCCCAAAGACCACACTTTGAGGAGCGAGTGTGTGGAAGATGCTTATCATGCGCCTCATCTTTGTTATCATTATTGGGAGGATCCAGTGGGTGGATGTCACTTCAGAAAAAAAACAAGGAGCTGGGTACCATGGTGCGCACCTGTAATCCCAGAGGCTTGGGAGACTGAGGCAGGAGGATCACAAGTTCAAAGCCAGCCTCAGCAACTTAGCCAGGCCATATGCAACTTAGTGACACCTTGTCCTTAAAAAAGTAATTAAATAAAAAGGGCTAGCGATGAGGCTTGGTGGTTAAACGCCCCTTGGTTCAATCATGGTGTGAGAGAGAGGGGCGGGGGAGAAAGCAGAAGGAAATTCTCAAATAGAATATTTGTTCTTTGAATGTAGCTTCTCTGGGTTTCCAGACAATCCGGCAGTATGGATGGTTCAGTTGCAATTATTTGACTTCATAATTGACTCAGTGGAATTAGAGCTGAGCCAAGCTAGAAGGATACAAGATTCAAGTTTTAATCTTTAATTGCAGACAGAAAAGGTGACTACATAGCTAGGCTCCATCTCCCTTCCTCCCCATCCTTCCTCTCATGACTTTTATATGAATGATGTTCTCTTTCTCCTGAGAGTGCCCAGAGCCCTGGCACCACCTAGCTGGGAGCAGCAATCTTCTGCAGGGACTGTGGTTTTGCCATTGAACTCATTGGCAAGATTGGAGGCCATGATAAATAGCCATGTATTTAATCCATGGTTAATTAGTGAATAAAAACTATGTTAGCCTGATAAAGGGAAAACATTTCTCTCCTTTATGAGGTCATGTTGTATATTCAGCCTATGTTGATTAGAATAGTCCTTCATTAATCAATAAAGTATTAACTCAAGGGATGGCAACCTGGTGTTTACATGCCCTTCCGGTAGGCATCTCTTACTTGGTGAGGGTGGGTGTGATGGGATGGAATTTAGAAAAGACAAGAAGCAGTTTTAGTCTCATCTTTAAGATATAGAAATTAAAATAAATTTGATTTTTAAAAGGAGTGGTACATCAATAAAGCCTACAGCAAAATCAATAACAAAATTTCAAGTTGAAAAATTACCCAGAGGAAGAAAAACATTAAGAGTTCAGACCCCAGGAGAAAGAAAAGTCTAAAATGTATTTCATTGATCTTGTCAAAGCATTTTTGAGTTTGCTATTTTTCCCTCACTGTTTTGCCTTTGCAATGCAGAAATTCTGAAAGTTTACTTGAATAGTGCACTAAAAAGACATTGTAAGCAAAGTTGCCAGAATATTTTTGTAGAATAAATCATTTTTCAGCAAATCCTGACTCTCTTTGGCATGTCAGTATCAGGAGGAAAGCCAGAAAAGAGAACTATTTTATTCTCTTATAAATTGACAGTAGTTGTGTTCCTGAAATTTTGAGTGTCAAATGAATTTTTGGAAATTGAGTCTCATTCTTGAATGCACCAGGGAAATCCCATAGTTGTAAAAACACAGATGCCTTTGGTTAAATGAATACTTTTCCTCTCTCACTTACTTTGCATTTAAAATTTTTTCAAGTCTGAAATTCTTTATGTTGCATTTATTTATAGTAGGGACCATCTGTGGACAAAAGAAGGGAAGAAAGGACCCTTTATCCCCATCACAGGCTATGAGATTCAGGGTAAATGCTGGGAGAACATTTCCAAGAGTCAGGCCTAGTGTGAGGAAGCATAACAGCCTTCCTTATAGAAGATCTCCAGGGACTGGGAAAATCCATGTTCTTTGATGGCAAGGGCATTGGGTAGGCGGGGAGATTGTAGCCAGGGCCACATGAATCTGAGTTTGACCCCTGGCTCCATTCAAGCCTGCTGTGTCCATCTAGAAAGGTCATCCAACCATGGTGAGCCACTGTTTTTCAATCTTGTGATAAGGCCAAGGACATTTCCCTTGAAGTTGTTTGCAGAAACAAGATTATGCGTGGCACATAGCAGCAACTCAATCAATGGTGGCTGCATTTACTGAGGGGTCCTGGGTCTTTTGGCGCAAAGTCTCTAAACCGAATTATTTTAACCTGAGATTTTATATCTCTCAGCCTCGCCTTACATTCCCACTCCTGCCCCTACTACGTGTTGTACTTACATTCTATAGCAGGTGAGGCTCCCTTCCATTGGCCATGTAGAGGGCACCTGATGCTTAACAGAGCCTTCAGCGCAGGAGAGAGAAGTAGCAATGCCAGGATGTTGCAACTGCCATCTAGTGTTTGCATCGTTTCTGTCCCCAGGTGTCTCCCCAAGCAACCAGATGAGCAGGATCTGAGGGCACACCAGTCCCTCTTACTGACCTAGTGTCAGTTGCATAGCCAGTGGCTTGGAGCAGCCCTGGCCTTCTGCATACCTATACCCCTCCCCTCCCAGGTCACCATGTGCCCTGCTGCTTCCTCTCCAAGGATCAGATCCCAACTTGGCTTTCCTTTCCCCTTCTGGAGTCTCACTCCCAGGGAGAGGTCCAGACTTGTGTCAGTCCACTTTCTGTCACTTTGACAAGAAACCTGAAAAAAATCAACTTGTTAGGAGGTTTCAGTCCATGGTTGCTTGGCCCTGTTGTCTTGGGGCTGTGGAGACACAGTGCATCATGGGGGAACATATGACAGAGGAAACTTCTTGCTTATGGCAGCCAAGAAGCAAAGAGAGAGGGAAAGGATGGGTCCCTAGTATCCCCATCTCAAGAACACCCTATGACCCAATTCCCCTCCATTAGGCCCCACTTCCTTAAGGTTCCACCACCTCCCCACAGTATCACAGGCTGGCCACTAACCCTTCCTTCCATGGCCTTTGAAGGATTTGAAGATCCAAATCATGACAAGGCTCAATCACTTACTAGATGCGTGATCTGGTTATACCACTTTTCTTCCTAAAGCCTCAGGTTCCCCAGTTATGAATCGAGGATGATGATGTGCAGTAGATAAAGTTCTGAAGAGGAAGGGTAATGGACAGAAAGCATCATGAGGTGGGTTATGATACCCGCTCATTTGAGCCAAGGACTGACTGGTGGCTGTGGCAGGGAATGGAAGAGCTGAATATCAACACATTTGCAGTTAGCTGGGGCTTCCATACTTGGACACACAGGAGCAATCTGCAGAGGCAGAGGGGGAAGCAGGCCAGGCAGGAGGGGAGGAGGCATCTTCTCTGCCCAGCAAGCCAGTGCAGGCCTTCAGAGTTGATTTCATCTCAAGAGAGCACTGGGTCTGGATGTAGGAAGGTTGGATCTCTTGGTGGCTGGCACACTCCCTGCTCCATGCCACTGATGCCTTGCTGGCCTCTTCTCAGCTATTCTTGGGGGTCTGGTGAAGCTTTTGAGACAGAGAAAGAGAAAGGGAGGGAGAGGGAGTGACAGATAGAGTGAGAAGCAGCTGAGTAAGCTGATGTCCATGCCACGCTATTAATATTGATTGTGATTTCATCGATCTTTCTGTGAACTCTGCAGCTCCAGTATTGATCTCCAAGCACTGAAATCAAAAAGGAAGGTCTCTGACTGTCAAAGGTCAGGCACACTGGCCAGCTGCAGTGAATTTTGAGTTCGAGGACATAGGTAGGACTGGAGTGAGAGGGTGCTCTCTTTCAAAAATCACTGAAGTCTCAACCAGTCTTTCTTCTCCCCAAAGGACTTCCTCTGTGGTGGCAAACTGGTCCCCCCGTCCTAGGAAAGAGGCACGGGGTTTGCAAGTGGGCTTTGAGGGAGACACACCTGGATTTGGCTCAAAGCTTGACTACATATTACCTGAGGACCTCAGGTGTATCGTTCAATCTTTTTCATTCCTTTGTCTTTCTCTTGATAATTACTGAGCACCTACTATATCCTAGTAAGTAGACCTGGAATCTGCTTTGGTAGCATTCTTTTTTTTCCCCCTTGCTTGGAGAGATAAATTTAATTTTTTCTTATGAAAAGCATCAACTATGCACAGGAGAGTTTTCATGGACTCCCTGCTTAGCCATTGCCCAGTTTCAACATTTGGACAGAACATTAGCCAGTAGCATCCTGTACTAGCTCCTGTGAGGCCTTCAGCAGGTTCCTTAACCTCTCTAAGCCTCAGTTTCTTGAGCTGCAAAATGGGAAGCCCGTATTTACCTTATAGTGCTGTAGTGAGGAGTAAGTGATGTGTTGTACCCTCAGGGTGCTGAGAAATTCTCTAGTGTGAGCAGTTTCGGGGCTATTGGGAGGGTACAATAGGGCAGTGTCTGGAGGGCCACTGGTAGGATGATGATGGGGTGCTGGTGGTGATGGATGAAGGAGTGTGATATTCCTGTTGACGTACTGACTGCAGATAGCACAGTGCCTGGCCAGAAGCAGCCACTTACTCTATGGTGGTGAAGATGATGGTGGTGGAATGCATTTTCTCCAATGTCTACCTGTTTGGTATAAAAGAGTTAACGAGAGTACAAGAGAGAAAGTTATTACTGACACGTGGTGATGAGAGATGCTGAGGAGGTCATTAAGAAGAAGAATTGTCCTGTAGGTGGAATAAGTATTAAAATATTAAAATCCTGAAATGACACAAATCCCGCCATTGTATGTTGAGTACTTCCTAAGGGCAAGGTGAAGGGTTCTGCAGGGCTCATGGTCATGTTCGGGATCCTGCCTTTGCCTTCTCTGATTGGGAAGATAAGACAGAAATTCCTGATGAATTATGACAACAAATTACTTAACTAACAGCCCAAAACCACAGAAGAGCTGACAAGGGGTGAAGCTGACTAATTGGCCCTTTTCTTGTACAGACATTAAATGCTCTCAGTGCAGAGCGGAGCCAGGCAAAGGCATCAGGGCATCTTCCTCAGAAATACAGGGCTTCCGTGAGCTCTTCAGGGATGGGTAGAAGGCATAAAGAGGTCACTCCAAATGCGGTTCAGAGTCAATAAAATAAAGTCACATTTTTATGCATTGTTCACTCAGTTTAGTGATTTTTTTTCAAATCATTTTCAAGTTTGGTTCAAGTCCCTGGTGCCCTGTCTGGCACTGAAGGGTAGAAATTCCATCAATAGACCCAGGTGGAATGGCTTTCAGACAAACCCCACTCAGGGTGATGACCTCAGACTTGCAGGTGTCAGCCCTGGATCTGGAGACTGGGTCTGTTCTCAGGCTTCCAGCTGTTTGGGAAAGACAAGGTCCCTCAAAGGTGAGGAGAATGGGCATTGCAGCCCGGCCTTGGGCAATCTTTTCCCACATTTGGGCTTGGCATGTCCAGCGGTAAAATAGGGATAACAGTACCCGGATTTCTGTGTAAATAGGACTCGAAACATGAGGATTATATGAGCTGCTCTTCGGGGATGGCACCTAGAGCTGTCTAGACTTGGGACTGTCTCCAAGTGCATTCTAGTCCCACTTTCAAAACAGATGAGACTTTTTTCTTTGCCCTCAAAGTGTCTGTTCATCACCCCAACTCCCAATATCCTGAGTGATTTGATGAGAATTTTGTCCACAGGGAAGAGTCTCAGGACACAGATAAGTGTCCCCAAACCAGGCAGTGGGCCAAGGACTGCCTGCTAGAGAAGCAAGGCTGTGACCTGGGCCCTGTGCCTGGTCTCCTTGAGTCTGGCTCTACGATGGCAGATGATGTTGAGCTAAGGTGTGCTCAGCTGTAAATGCTGCATGCCTCACACTTTGCAAACTATTTGCATTTTCACCAAGGTCCCGAGACATGCCTCATTCCAAAGGAATGGTGGCAGCTGTGTGATCTGGTATCAGAAACACTGAATGTTTTATAAGGAGGTATGTGTTAGATGTTTGATGTAGAATAATGTATGTAATATCATTCTATTTTTTAAAGAAAACAGTAATCAGTTGGGCAATAACTATGAGAAATAGATCTATGTTTATGGACACATAAATGCATGCGCTAAAAGCGCGAGGACCTGAGTTCGAACCCCAGCACCACGTACACAACTGAGTGTTGTAGCAACAAAGGCCACATGAAAAACTAAATAAAGTTGTTTCTCTCTCTCCCTCTCTCTCTCTCACTGTCCCTCTTTCTTTAAAAATAAAAAAAAAAGATACGCGACAAACTGACAGTGGTGAATTTGGCAGGGGTTTGGGGAGGTTATGGGACCGGAGGCAGGATGGTGAAAAAGGATTACAGTCTTCTCTTTAATATTTTAACTTTGCACAAAAGAAGATATATTCCTATGGCAGAGCAGGGATTTGGAATCTGAGCACTGGATTTTCTGAATCTCCTTGTAGAAGGAGGCTGAGTCATTCTCAGTGAGCTGTCGCGGATATTGAATGAGAAGCTTAGATAGCACCTTGCACACTGCTTGACACATGCAGCCCCATCAATTAAAGTCAGTGTCCTTGTCTCCTCTGCAGCAGAGATAGACCTGTCCCTTCCTCCTCACCCTCATCCCCTGTCCCACAGGAAAACTATAGTCCCAGCCTCTCTTGTACCAGGTGACCAGTTTTGGCCAATGCACTGTGTCCAGAAGTGATGTGTGTTGTTTTGGGCATGGCCACAAACCCACCTGCACTGTTTCCAACCCATTTACCTAGGCAGGGAAATGCTGCAGGTCATCCCTGAGTGTCCGCTTGGAGGACAGCTTCCGGGAAAGAACCCAGCTCACACAATACTGTGATAAGAGCAAGAAGTGAACTCATTGTGTCAAGCCACTGAGGTTTTGGGGGTCATGTGTTGTCAATCCTAGGTATAATTAATTACCCTTCTACATTTACTGTCTTGGTTCTGTATTGTTTCCGTTCTGCCATCTAAATCTAAGTTTCTTCACTGTAAGGTGGAAAGTCACGTGATTTGGCTTTCTTGCCAGCCTCAAACGGCTCTTTTTGAAAATGCAATGAGAGATGGATTGTGAAACCGCAGTGTGACTGCTAAGGGGTGTGGCAGGTGGAGCTGGGCTTTCTCCAGCCCTTTGGTCCACGTGGTAGAGACGACTGAGTGGGGCACCTTATCCAGAAGGCCTGCCTCTTGCCCTCTGAAAGGTGGGGCAAGTGATTTGGAAGGAGGGGCTTGGGAATTGGGCCTTCCCACATCCTCTAGCTGCTGAGAAAAGCCTGTGGTTAGAGGTGGTTGTTGCCACTTCTCCAGTTACAATAGAATCCATGGATCACGCAAAGATCAATTCCCAGGATCAATTCATTGCAGGCTGATAAGAGACTCATGTGTTTTGGGGATTGGCCATTTCCCAGGCCCATGGAAAAAACTTGTGCTATAAGCAGTAATTAAGAAGTGATTTGCCCTTGGCCCCTGTTCCTGGGATGAATGCCAGCCCCTGCAAGCCATCAGAGCTGCCTGCCTTCAGGGACAGGTGACCTGCTCCTGTGCATGCTGCAGCCCACGTAGACCTTGGCAGATCTCTGAGCTTGCTCCAGGCCCGGCTCATCGGGTGCTCTTTTCCGTGGGTGAACATGGCTGGAAAAGGCTTTGTAGGGCACAAAGGTGAGTCTGCTCATTCAGACCATTTGCCAGTATAATGGATCAGGTGGTCCTGTGGCGAGATCTCTGGGCTTGGAGACGGAGATAGGAGGCCTGGACTTTATGAATCTGTCCACACCACATCCATCCTCTGGGCCTCTGTTTTATTTTCTATAAAATGGTCTATAAGTGGAGTCTCAGCTGTCCTACCACAGAGCCTGGAGACACAGTTCTGTGCAGATTTCATCTTTGCCCTTCTTGGACCTTCCAGTCTGGCACATCATTGTGAATCGTTTGGTTCTGTGGATGATAAGCAATGAAACCTAAAGCCTTCCATATTGAAAAAGAAAGGGTGGCCATAGATTTAGAGAGAAGGTGGTGGTGGTGGCAGCAGGAAGATGGAAGAAAGCAAGACTTTGGGTGACCCCAATATGTAAATATATTCTGCACTTCTCTTGGGATATATGTGGAAGCTTCAAATCATTTTGGTGCATTTAAGTAGTGGGAGGAGAAGAAGAAAAACAGATGGAGAAGAAGAACAGAAAGACACATTTCCTTTTGCCTTTTACTCATGGTCAGATAATTTCGTTGGAAGGCATAATTTATGTACATCTATGCAAATGAGCAGGTTTCCTGGAGTTAATCATTTCTCCTGTCCCCCCTAACAGAGTGGGTGAAGCTGTAGCCAGAATGAAGTGACTCACTGTCTCACAACTCAAACTCCCCCAAGCCCCAGACCCTCTTCTCAGAGGCACATACCACGCCCCTGACACTGCTGTGACTTAGGTGCCCCAGCCTGGAGGCCACTGAAGATAGAAGAAATGAGAGAACCAGAGGTAGAAACAGCCAGGAGATTGGTTCAGACACACACATCTTTGCTTTGTGGGGCACAGTGGAAGTTCTTTGGAAGCAGGTCTGTACTGATACTTGGAAAGCCAGGCTCAGGGAGACGCAGTGGCCTGCTGGAGAATCGTGTGAGTGACAGGTGAAGAGGCAAAACCAGAGCCTCTGGCTCCATTCCTGTGTTTGTCCATTCAATCCACAGCAGTGTGTGTGTGTGTGTCTGTGTGTGTGTGTGGTGTAGTGTTTGCCTGTGTGTCTCGCACTGGGCAGGGGAGTGAGCAGCGTTGGTGGAACTGTTTGCCTAGTGTGGCGGATGGAGAGCTCTGCGTACCTGTCCATCCTCTTTCCTGACCTGGATCTACCTATATGCCCACAGCTCCAATGCTTCAGCTGCCCCTGGCTGCACTTATTAGACACGACAAACCCCTGGACATCCCTGAGCAGGGAGCAAGGTCTGCCAGTTTGAGGGGTTGGGAAGGGGCAGGGTACAACTTCTCGCCAAGATTTCAACTTCAAAAGTCCAAAGATCGGCCTTTGTCCCCTTCCCCCACTCTGGGGGAAACCTGCTCTTTTCCCTATGCTTTATTTTCTATGCTTTCTATAATAAAACTTGTCTACTACGCTTAAAAAAAAAGTCCAAAGATCACTGGGTGTGGTGGTGTAGGCCTGTAATCTGAGCAGCTCAGGAGGCTGAGGCAGGAGGATCTCAAGTTCAAGGCCAGCCTCAGCAATTTAGTGAGACCCTAAACAATGTAGTGAGACCCTGTCTCAAAGTAAAAAATTAAAAAGGGCTGGGGATGTGATTCAGTGGTAAAGTACCTCTGGGTTCAATACCCTATCCCCAGTACCAAAAACAAAACAAAACAAAACAAAAAAAAACCCCAAAAGTCCAAGGATCACAGTACACCACACATGTATTATGTGTCAAAGAAAGAAAAGAAAAATGCCAGGAACATTCCCCGGCCACCTTACATTTCCTTAGTGACAAATGTGTAGTTTCCTGATATGAGGTTTATAAATGCCCTTCCTGACCTACCTGCCTATGATTTCTAGCCTGCACCGTATCTGGGGGTAATAGGCCTCGTACATTTATAAGCTGTCCTAAAGATGCGTTCTTCAAACCTCAACAGAGATCTGCTGACTCCGGTATTTTGGGGTTTGGTGAACAAGTTAGTGTCTACTGCTCTCTCTCATGGAGCGAGCCTCTTCAGTTACACGTCACTGGGCGCTGAGAATCCCCCAGTCCATCTGGCTTTGTCCTACTAAGGATCCCATGGCTGGGGATGACCATGCTGGACAGGAGGGGCCAGGTCAGCCTCAGCAGGTTAGCTGGTGCTGCTGTAAACACACTAGTTGGAAATTAAAAAG